>QKWP01000306.1:299721-320952 GCA_003550325.1 Gigaspora rosea | reverse complement strand
ATCTTAAATTTTAATTGGTTAAAATGCCCTAGCACTACAGTGCTATAGCACTATAAATTAAAACCCATAATTATTTTTTATATAATAAATTAAAAATTCAATATTTTAAAAACTATCTGATAAAAATACTTAAAATTTTTTTTACAAATTTATTATAACTACTATATTTATATATATAAAGGTTAAAACTGTATTTTTAAAAATGACCAAGATATTAATCTACTGACAAAACTTATTATCCAACCCACATAAAACCACTTAACTGTTTTGAACCTCTAAACCTTAGAATAAATAACCTTGAATCTGAAAGGTACTAAAAGGAATGAATATAAGCAGTGATTTCATGTCCAATAAATTTAGTAGTCTGATTTGACTTGAACATTGAAAATTTACAATGTCCAATGCCTATTTAATGATTGGATTTGATTTATAGAAATGATTATATTAAAAATTTAATTGGGTCCAAAAAAATATTCAATAATATGTAGTTAATTATTGGATTAAAGTCTGATTTAAAATGTATTTTTACGTCCAATTTTGTCCAATATACAACACTGAATATAAGGTATTTACTTATGATTCAGAAGGGCATTCATTTATAATTTAGGAGTTGAAAAAAATAAATATAAAGCATTTATTAGAGAAGTTTAAAAGGATTAATATAAGGCACTTGCTTATAATCAAGAAGAAGCTAAAAAGAATTAATGTAAAGTGTAAGGCCAAGATTAAGGTAAGACTAAAGTTAAAACAGTGCTGTGCATTTCACTGGCAATTATTTTACTGACAGCTCATTTAGTTAATATCACATAGGGTTAGGGTTAATATTTGATTAGTTGCAGATATGATATATATTTTTACTTTTTCATGATATTGGTTGTTAGTGAACGATTGCTAGTAAAGTAAAGCTAAGCAATTTAATATGTTTGCTTATCAATAAATAAAATTTAATTCAAACTTTTTTAATAGTTTGAATAGTGAGACAAAGAACTTGTAGATCTAATTTACATAAAAAGCATGCCAAAGCTCAAGTTATGTTCAAATGAACTTAGCATTAAATTATCTAGCCCACTATTCATATTTATGATTTAATTTTTTTAATTTTAATTAAAATATTTTTAAAAAAAATATACAGTAATTTATAGTAATTTTATATAATAAACTATTTATAAAAATTTTTTAACATTGGGAAATTTTGCAATATGATTAAAATTAATTAAAATCTAAAGATAATTCTTATCATCACTATTGATTATAGTCAGTTATTTAATTAATTTTAATCGATTTTTGGATATGTTTATTATAATAGATTATTATTAATTTGATATAAATCAATTACTAGCACCACCAGCAATAATAATTGGTTAAAACTAATCAATTAACTGCTTGTAACTGAATATAATTGGGTCTCTAAATTTTCTTATGAAAGTTTGCCCTTATAACTTGCTTTTTCTAAAACAAATTTTATAATATGTTTAAAAAATTAATGCATTAAACTTTTAAAAAATTTTTGTTATATTATATGTGTTTTAGTTAAATATCAAAATTAATTGCAATAGTTGTGCTTTCCAAAGCGATGTTGTTATATAATATGTAAAATAAATATAGTTTGCCAGAGGTTTAAAACAAATATAAATCAGTTAATAAATTAGAATTTAGTATTTGACAATTCAATTATTTAAAAAAATTATATTTAGTTTCTACAAATACCAAAACATACCTAATCTCTACAAATCTACAAAACAACAGTAATCAAATATGGCAATAACATGTCTTGAATTAGTGAATAATCAATATAGCCAAAGGTTTTTTAACATAGCGTTATAAACATTTTTATTATACGTTATATAATTGGAAGTAATGTTGTTAGCCGAAATTGTTTTATGGTTGTAGAATATTTTGACATTTGATATTTAGGCTGCCTAAATGTCTAAATATTATCGAAATCCTAAATAGAGGTCTGACTCGATGAATACTATTCACTGAATATTCACTGAATATTCGAATATTCGAATATATAATTTTTCACTGAATGAATATTCGAATATTTAAAATTTTTCTGAATATATTCATTGAATATTCATTGAATATATATATATATATATATATAATTTTATAATTTTATTTTATTTTTTAATAATTTATTTGCAATTTTATTGGCTAATTTAAGTAAGTTACATAAAATTTTTTAAAATTGAAATATATTTAATATTTAATGAATATTTAGTGAATATTCATTGAATATTTTCAAAATTTTTGAACAATATTCGAATAAAAAAATATTGAACAAATGAATATTCGAATACTTATTTTTTGACCAAGTCAGATCTCTAATCCTAAATTATGCCAAAATGGTAAATAATGTCAAAATGTCTAAATAATATCGAAATATCTAAAGTAAGAAATATAAGCTTATATGAAAAAACATATAGTAATAGGTTCGCTATCCAAATAAGCTCTAGCATTTATACTTTAATATCAATACCTCTAGTTTAGGACTAATTATTTGAATCTAACTCACACATAAACTACTGACCTCTCGGTTCTAAAATTTTCCAAACCCCAAGGTCCTAAACTATATGAAAACACAAGCATAAGAAAGATTTTTAACATACTCCAATATAGCTAAAGAGAATTGAGTATTATCTTGCAGCATCTGTTTTAGGTCCCTGCACTACCATTGCAGCTGCGGAACTGTATATAAATATTATGAAATAGGGATGCAAATCGATTCTAAAAATCTAAAAATCAAAATCGATGATTGAAACCTCAAAATCGTTTTAGAATCAATAATTGAATTCTAAATCTTTATAGTTATTTCTTGTACTGAGTGGCCTGATTAGATTCTATTTTTTATTATTTAATACTATAAGTTATTAGGTTTTATAAATAATATGAAGCAATGTACAAAGTTTTTTGGTTGTTTTAAAGCTATACTAGAGCTTATTGCGCTTTACAAAAATAGGTGACCTCTGCAGATTATGGTGTCATTTAAAATCACAAGATCAATAGGGAATTAAAATTTTCCACCATCATTACCATGTAAATCACAGGGTCACACTTTTTTGCAAAATGCTATAATTAAATAGAATCTTCATATTTATAACAGATTTGCACTTTAAAACAAATTATATAAATAATAATACGCATTATTAATAACAAACATAGACATTATAAAATGGCTACCGGTAAATATAAACTATTAGTTTAAAGATTAAATTAAATAATGTGCATTAACAACAAATATAGCCATTAGAAATGGCTAAGTACAAAATATGAGCTTAATATAGTGATACAAATCGATGAAAAATTTTTAATCGATTAGTTGATAGATCATTTTATCCAACTAATCGATTAATCGATTTTATTCAACTAATCGATTAGTTGGCCAATCGATTAATCGACTAATCGACTAATCAATTAGTTGAATAAATAATAAACGAAACTTGGTAAAATACATATAAGGTAGCAACTAAAAAACAGCCGGGTTGTATTTTTATATGATCGGTTGATTAAACAACCGATTGACTAATCGATTAATTAGTCGATTAATCGATTAGAGAGCTGACAGAAATCAGATGATTTTTTGGTGGGTGGGTGGGTCAGCCAAAGTATCAGGTGTAATTTTGGCCGGAATTATCAAATTCTGACCAAAATTATAAAAAATTTTTTAATTAAAATTATAAATTTATATATAAATTTAATATCAAATAACTTTTGATCTACTGGACCAATTTGGATAATTTAACTACCAAAATGATCCTCTTAAAGAGAGGATCCTAAAAAGCCTAAAATAACTAAAATCTAATTACTAGATTGTAAGATCAATATACCGTAAAATATGGACCCGTGTACTCCAGGTATTTACATACCACAATCCCTGTACCTGAGTATAGCTATACTATATTGAACAATATATTTTACTATATCTACTGTACTTATGTACCCGGGTATAAGTTATGAACTGGCGTTCCAAACTGGCAGGAGGTACACCGCATGGGGGTACACAGGTCCGTATTTTACAGTAAATTTGTATTACTATAAATATTATAATATTTTAATAAATACTATATAATATTATATAAATCTAGATTGATTTTATGATCTAGTAATTGGATTTAAATGATTTTAGGCTTGTTATAATCCTCTTTCTGAGAGGATTATTTTGGTAGTTAAATTATCTAAAATGGTTCAGTAGATCAAAAGTTAGATAATATTAAAATTTTTTATTAATTTATATATAAATTTTTTGTACAATTTGATTGGCTAATAAGGTGTCAGGTGTGGGTGGGTGGGGGTAGCCCCTTAAGAGATGGAAATTACCTGATTTATGACAGCTCCCTTAGTTGGTCAATCGATTAATCGACTAAGTTGGGTCGGTAAAATTCGAATCAATTAATTGTCAACTTTACAACTATTCGATTAATTTGATTTTCGATTTGTATCACTAGCTTAATATTTTTAATAATATGTGATTTAATAATAAACATGGCCATATTTAAAAGTATAGAACATTTATTAAAATTTTAGACTTCTAAATAGATAAATGATTATATACTAATGCTACATACAGGTAGTAATAGGAAGAGCATGAACCAGAGGGTTTAAATAGGCAATCCTGTAGTTGGGTTGTAGGTATGGCAGCTAGTGTAGAACCTTTGGGCGGACTACTTAAATTAGACACCAAAAGTGCATGTGTGGCTAGTTGTATCCTCATTCATGTAATAAATATTACGTCCTAATAACTCATAATAAAAATTCCGGCCATAGTACCCGGCCTCTAAAGTTAAAAAAAAAAAACTAATGCTACATACATATATACATATATACTGTAATAGTTTTATTGTTTATTTTAATTTAGATATTTAGTCATATAGTATTATATTTAGACACTAATTGCCTAAATGGTTGACTAAATTAAGTATACAACATTAATTGGGAGTTAGTTAAAGCCAAGTACATTACGAGATGACCTGATATATAGCTCTGGATTCATTTGAACAAAACAAAGTGAGACAACAAAGACAAAAAACACAAAAAATATAAAAAACAGCTATCTAAACCTGTTTTGGTTCATTAAGTAAAAGTGTCGAGAATGTGATTTTGCTATATATAAGCCTTTTTTATATTTATATATTAATTTAAATTTTGAATTAAATAGAGCACGATTATTTATATAAACCTTTTTTATATTTATATAAACCTTTTTTATATTTATATAAACCTTTTTTATATTTATATAAACCTTTTTTATATTTATATAAACCTTTTTTATATTTATAATATAACTCTAATTCTAATATCAATCGATTTCAATTAAAAATCAAAAAAATTGTGTAATCTCATGATGTACCTGGCTTTAGCCATTCTCCGTAATTGTTATACAAAATTATTGCACATTATTTTTATTGACTATATATTATAGTAAGTTGTTTCCCTATTTATTTTACTAACCCCTAAATTCAATATGATGTTGGCTAAGTAAACTTTTGGTAAACAATATTGCAAATTTGAAAATACAAATATCAATTTTTATAAAATATAGTACAAAATGCTATGGTTCTCCAAGTTACTTCTTATCAAATTGCTAATTTTTTTTTAAATTTAATTTTTAAAAAAATATTTTTAAAAATTTAACTAAGGCCATATAAATTTATATAATTGGTTTTCATATCCTGCCCATGTTAACAAAGTAAGGATTGTAAATATTTTTTTTATATATATATTAGTCAACCAATAAAAATTCTCCATACCAGAAATGGAGTGGTATGTAATATCACGAAGCATATGGTTACTATGCCAGAATAGAGTGATATATAATATTGAGAAGTATGAGAATTGTTTAAGCACACAAAGCTTTAACAATCTTCTGTCTTGATTAATGCATGACAATCACTATAAAAAATTTTTTTTGTTCTTTCGAAATTGCGCTAACCAAATATGGATTTTGTCATTTTTTACATATGTACATTATGTGCATATATAAATATGCAAAAATTGAATCTAATACTATAGGTGAAGTTAGTTCATATGACTCTTCATCACCTTACAACAAGCATCTATACTTAATTATATATACAAAATTATATTTACTATAGATAGATGCAGCAAGCGATTAAGAGATCTTTTGATAATTTAAAACCAGATTACTTATAAAGTTAAATTAAGATTAAACTGATATCCGGATTTTATATATGTAGGAAGAATATTTGGCAGAGTAATGTTATATACTGTGCATCTTATGGTAATTTATTCATTGATTTACTCTTAGTATTAGTACAAATATGTGGAATGTCTAATTTAATGTGAAGAATATATTTGCATTAATTTTTTTTTTTCACTTAGGCAGTTTCGCCAGTATTTTATTAAGATACTAAGTATATCGCAACATAATACACTTGTTTACTCCTAATTTGCAAATCTGACATTATCCGGCTGCCATAAAAGGTGCCCAAGTACAACCTGCCGCACTAATTTGAAGACGAGTCTAAAAACTAGTGGCTATGCTAAACTAGCCTAAGTGCCACACCATAATAATGGCTTCTTTTCTCTTTCATATTCCTTTAACTAACAAGGAATTTACTAAGGACGAAATAAGGAGAGGGGGTAAACATAAAAAAATATCAAGCCAAGAAAATGAGAGATACAAAAAGAAAAACAAACAAAAAAGAAAAAAGGAAGAGGAAAACAAAAAAGAAAAAAAACTACATGGTAAAGCACGAAGGCTAGTCTAATGAAAAAGAAACAAAAACCAATGGAAAAAAGAAAAGGGAAAACACTATTATAACCCGTGGAAGGTTGAATAAAAATTATAACAAATGCAACTATTGTTTATCTCTACTTTAAAGCTATGCCTTAATTAATATCTTCTTCCGACTATACAACCAACCTCGAATATCCCTATCACATCGACTGAGCACGTCGTATGGAGTAGCACCGAAACCGTATTCGTAAACAAACGCGTCACATGGTTGCATTCTACTAGGTCTATCCGAATTTGAAAAAGTAAACAGCCGATCTTTTGGAGGGAGTAAACCAAATCCCCACTTTTTATCGAAAATTTTGAAAGAAAGGCAGGAAGGTGAAAAAGATGATACAAAGGAATCACTTGTAAGAAATCTACAAGAGAGTGTTGTTGAAAAACTCATTTTTTTGCTGTTTCCCGTTATATAGTCACAGATTACTTTGTTGACGGAGCGGAAATGATAACCCCACCAAAATTTTTCATACAAGGGCGCCACCTCCTGCCAGTTATCTTGTACCAAAACGCACATGCCGAATATATCAAAGGAGTCCCTAGATATCGCAATAGTTAACTTTTGTAAAAACTGTAGGTCCTGTGTACTTCTACCTACGCTCTAACAAAAAACTTTTTGTTTTCTTCTGTCGGAAATTTGGTCCAAGTGATCGTTAGAAAGAGTGATATAAACGATTTGATTTGCATTAATTTAGATGTTAAGTATACAGTAATTAAATTATGATTTTATTTTTGCTCAGATTACATATTAAACACTTTCTTTATTATAGATTGCAAAGATACATGATGGGAGTAGTATCACTTTTCTCTTCTACTATTATATACTGTGCTCATAACAACTCTTCACATACTCATAACAACTCTATGTATACTGTGCTCATAACAACTCTATGTATACTTGATGTATCATGTGACGAAGCATAATAGAGGAGCAAATCTTACATTTTTGATACTCCTGCACCTACTTTTTTGATACTCCTGTATGTACTCCAAAATTATTTTACTTTTTTGATACTGATCTGTATATATACACGTGATAAAGCAAATTTCTATTTATAGAATTCAAAATAATATATGCACTTATGTTATACAAAGACCCAGTGCATTGTTTTTGCAAAAATAATTTTTGGTTACACACCGTTAATGTCATATAACATTATACAAGTCTAATTTTGGTAACCTAACACTGGGTTTGCCAGTATTAAGCTTAATGCTAGTGGGCACTATCATGATAATGCTCCCGGTGGGGTTAGACATAATTCCGGCCCACACTAACTGGGACCTCGAACAATCTATGTGAGGTTATATTTGAGCATCATAGTAAAAATTTTTTTGGTTAGCTATTTTGGTTTGGTATATATAAGCTATATTTCACATATTAGATAGAACTTTTACCCATTTTTAACTTTTTTTGAAATACAACGTTCTCTAAAAAAAAACAAAAAAAAACCAGAACGTTCCTAAANAAAAAAAAAAAAAAACAAACTGTTTCCTAAAAAAAAAAAAACTGAAAAATTTTTTTAATAAATTTCCTATGCCCATTTAATATGTGATGGGTCCTAGATCATAACTACATATACTACAAAATAAAAAAAAAAACTTAAAAAAAAAAAAAAGCCCATTTCGGCCTATTTTTACCCTCTCTTTTACCACCCTCTCCCTTTTCTTTCTTTCTCCCTTTTACCCTCTTTCCCTTTTTTCCTCTCTCCTTTTTACCTGTCGGGTTACTATTATAGCCCAATTTTTCATTAGCACATTTCAAATATAACATTTAAAAAAATTACCCCATTAGCATTCTTTCAAATATACCTATTTTGCCATTTAGCAGGTTTCAAATATAACCTTTTTCTCTAATACCTACTTTTCAAATATAACCTTTTTTTAAAAACGGCTCTCTATTAGTTATTTTTCAACTATGACCTCACATAGATTGTTCGGGGTCCTCCCTAATCCTAAATCTAGGAACCCTAACTGTTTGAAGCAACATCCAATCACAGTACATATACTAGATGCATATGATGTGTAACCAGTATATGTACTGTGATTGGATGTTGCTTCGCCTAGATTTAGGGTTAGGGTGGGCCGGAATTACAGTATGTCTAACCCCGCCGGGGGCATTATCATGATAGTACCCACTAGCATTAAGCTTAATGCTGGCCGATCCAGGATTAGGTTACCAAAATTAGACTTGCGTAATGTTACATGATATTAGTAGCATGTAACCAAAAATTATTTTTGCAAAAACAATGCACTGGGCCTTTGTGTAACATAAGTGCATATATTATTTTGAATTTTAAAAATAGAAATTTGCCTTATCACGTGTATATGCAGATCGGTATCAAAAAAGTAAGGTAATTTTGGGGTATATACAAAAGTATCAAAAAGCAGGTGCAGGAGTATCAAAAACGTAAGATTTGCAATAAAGGATCGCCAATACTAAGGTATGGCGCATCTTTTGTTTTTTTTTGATTCCAAGCCCACGCTTATGGTGCAGCACATTCAACTCATTATATATAACATCAATTTTTCTTAACAACGAGTTTGAGCTCACGCTATGGCGCGGCACATTCAACTCGGTATACATGACAACCTCAACGAGTTCGAGCCCACGCTATGGTACGGCGCATTCAACTCGGTTCAACATTAACGAGTTCGAGCCCACACTATAGTGCGGCGCATTCAACTCGTTACACATGACAACAGGTAGGGCGCTAGGTGCTAGATGCAATGAATGAAAGAGGGCAAGAGGGATGGAAGCCAAATTATAATTGGGCACTGAAGAGAACAAGTGACATGACAAGCGAAAAAAGAAAGTACTGAAATTCACTGTTTACTCCCACATGTATCTTTATAATCTCTGCGTATCTAAAATTATCACATGCATCTATAATCTCCATTGCATACAATCATATGCTATTACCTTTTCATATATGCCACAAATCAGGTTATCCTCGCAATAATAACCCTAGCATAACTTCATTAACGTATAGATCTATATCCAACATTTCTAAATCAGGCTTACTATATAAATGCAAAATAATACTCAGAATGTAATTTCAAATTTTAACCTGAATTAAGCTTATTCTGGGCCATTGTTCAAAACAATGTGTTTGACAGATATCATCCCGTTCCTAGTTTAGCGTGACTATGTTGCATAACTACTTATTCAAAAAAAATTTTTTTACTATAAAAAAAAAAAAAAAGCTGCACATCTGAATCACTAATCACTGTCCCATGATATGAAAACCAAGTATATAATTTTGTGCAGCCTAATAAAATAAATTTTTATTATTAATTTTATTAAATTTATTGGTTAAATTTTTTTAAAATTTCAAATACCAAAGTTATATCTTATTAAAAAGTAGTAAAATTGGTTTTTATTATTTTTATTATAAAAAAAAAACTTATTAAAAAAATTATTTACCCAATCAAAAATTAGTTAAATAAATAATTATGATTGACTAGTATATATAAGTATAGTTGCGCCAGGGACACGTAAAAATTTGGATCCAAATTTACCCAAGTAAATCCAAATTTTCAAGTATTTTCCAAATAAATCTAAATTTATTAAAGTTTTTCTATATATAAATCACATGATTTTGATGATTTGATTGGCTATTTGCAATTATAGATCACATGCATGTTCAGTTGTTTGTAATACAAAATTTTTAAGTCTTTTCAATCATGTGATAATCATGTGATATGGCCTAAATTACTGCTTAATTTCGTAATGCTGGTTAAAATCTAAATAAATCCAAATATTTGCGATTTTCAAAATAAATATTTTAAATTTTTAAAACAATTTATACGTGTCCCTGAGTTGCGCCTTTTGATAAGAAGTAACTTGGAGTACTATAGTTTAAAAATTTAGCAAAAATGCTAAAAACAAAAAAATTTATAAAATGAAAAATTTTTTTAAAAAACTCATGCCAAATTTTTTGCGCCTATATCTAAGTCCCTGTGCCTATGCTTTTTGTTAGGTACTCAGCTTGAAGACCTTAATTTTGTTATTTTATAATTTAATTTAATGATCTAATAAATCGTGATTTCTTGATATGTAATTTGATTGGTTGATCATCTAAAATTTTTTTTTTGTTTTAACCCTAGTCACAGTGCTAGGAGCGCGAATTGGCGCTCTTTTATTAAGATCAAAGTTTTAATTACATATTACTATTAATTAGACTATCTAATTTCAACGGTTACTTTTATATATATAGTAGGATTTTTCTAATCCATACCTCCCTCCAATCGTCCGTTTTTCCTGGCTGACTCCAGCAGGTCAACCACGTCTAGTGCCCCTTAACCAATGGATCATAGGTAGCTTTAAGGAGCTACATACTCCGCTGGATCGCTATATTGGTCAGCCGTTTATCATATACCCCGAGAGCCACTTCTATTTTCAGTCAGTATAGCGTTAGGTCCTAATTTCCTACTTCCTAATTTGGTCGATAGCCTTGTCTTTATACTTGTTTGTCTGTTTCCTTTTTATAGTGGATGGTCCTTATGTTTATGACGTTTCTTGTCAGATTTTTTCTTTTCTGAGTGCCGTATGACCCTGTGGCTATGTCATGCAACTTATTAATGTTGTAGTACCAAGTCCGAAAATGGGAGAGATGCTTGACTCCTCATTCTAGATCTTTATTATTTGATGGTTTTTGTCATCCACTAGACTCGAAATAGTGACCTTGCGAATAAGATCCTGGAGCGCTAACCACTGTGCTATCCGGCCCAGGGTCCGATCATCTAAAATTTACACGATAGCATTATTATATATAAGGTATTTTACAGATTAGTATGGTATAAATGAGCAGATCCGTATAGTATAGGCTGGATTTTTAAATCTATACTATACTGATCCGGCGTAATATATATTAGCATTAGGATTAGAGTTAGGGTCAGGAATTATAGCTGATTAGTATAGTATAGATTTAAAAATTTGGCCTATACTATATGAATCTGCTCATCTATACCATACTGATCTGCTATAATCTTTGCCAAATATTAGCAGAATTGCATTAGTATATACTGTAGTGTACTGACCAAAGTACCCTCCTTTTTCAATACCCCTATTGCAAAGTACCTGGTGCAAAACACAAGACCTTTATTAATTAAATATAGGTTTTTTTAAATTTTTAGACTGCTTATTGTAAGTGCAGAATATGTATATGTTTAAAATTTTTTTTCTTGCGATACTGACCTGCTGCTATATAATATACCTGGTACTTAACTGTTAACGTATACGTCATTTCTATATAGCTTCAAGGAGGGTTGGCATAATGATGACTTTTGAATTAGATAAGCTTTCTCTATTTTAAGATACCAAAATAAAATTGTTTTTGACAGAATAACTATGATACAAAGAATTAATCCCGTAATAAAAAAGATAATGATACAGGTTTTGGGTGGTGAAAAAGAAACAAAGGTAAAAAAGTTTATATATATATATTTTTTTTTTAAAAAAAAAATTAAGATCTGGAGCTTTTAGACAAGACAATCTTATTAGTAAAACTTAATAATTAAAATAGATTGTAGGTTAGTTTTTGAAGTGTGTTTAGTTTATTTACCAAAATAAGGGCATGATAGATAATGATTTTAAATTAATTGAGGGTAACTCAACTTCTTTCTGTAAGGCTTCCGTTTTTTTATATTTTTTATTACTGTAACGTAACTATTACTGATATTGTAATAAAGTTATTTAATTTGGTTGGTTATAACTGTTTTCATAAATTTGGGACAACTGAAAAATTTTCTAATGACCGAATCGAGCCGGAATCAATAAGTTACTGGCGTCTAAAACTTATCGATTTATCATCAACAATTTTTCAATAACGATTATCAAAATCACAAACTTATCAAATCAGCAAATATTCGGTCAGTCAATTTTTTTTACCAGATGTCTGAAAACAACTGTAATTAAAATGTTTTTATAAATCCTAGGATAACTGAAAAATTGCTGATGACTGAATCAATAATTTTCTGAGTATGGTTACTTATTGATTCATTGGCAACTTATCGATTCAGTCATCAGAAAATATTTCAGCTTATGAAAAAAATCGTAAGACCGATTTTAAGACTGAAAGACAGACCAGACTAATAAACACCGATTTCATTTAGTCTCATTCAGACACTTGAATCAGCAAATATTCAGTCGTCAATGTTTTGCCAGATGTTCCAGAATTTATGAAAACAGCTATAAATGACCAATTCAGTTAAGTTATTGACTTTGGCACAATTGGTATATAAAAAGTATATTATTAAATTTTCGTTTATCAAGAAATATAAAAATTGCTTCAGATATAAAATAAACTTTTAAATGAATAGGTTTCTAATATTAAAAAGCTAAATAATATCAAGAATTTGTCTACTAGTTAAAAAAATGCAATTCAGATTCAAAAAAATTTAAGTTTTATTAAATTAATATTTGTCGAAAAAACGTAGTTTCTCTAAAAATGACAAGTTTTTTATTACATTCATATCTTATAAGTGCTTGAACCCCCAAATTAAAGATTTGATAACACTTTAGTGTTTAGCAAATTTTCAAACTAATAAACCTTTTATTTTTAAAGCTAATAATTTTGTAATTCATGTGCAGAACTATCTCTTTAAAGGTATGGTGAACCATCTCTTCACATCTGTCCAATAACCATTCTCTTTTGTTTATTGTTCCTATATAATATATATTTATAATATTAAGACTAATTAAATATAATCAAATAAAATAGAATGAATTAAAATAAAATACTAACTTATTACAAATTTTTACTCCATATATATTATTTTTGGTTTATTTTGCTTTGAGCTCAAGTAGTAATTCATATTTCTACTCTAATTTTGTTGTTAGATTTGGCTTTAAAAATTTTTTTGTAAAATTTCTGCTTTGAAAGCAATAACCGCCCTATTATTTGAGCTTAACCTTATGCTTATTATATGTACAGCTTATTATAGCATACATTTTTAAGAAATTTTTTATAGTCATAAGGTATAATGCAATAGTTTTTTGTTGCTTTATGCTTACTTGGATTCATATTTTACTTTTTAGATTATCTTTGTTCAATTGTTTAATTTCTTTTTAATAAGTATTCAATTGTGACACTTTTTTTATAATATGCACATTTGCTTAATGGACAGAATAATTCTCCCCTTATTTTTAGTATACCAAATTGTAATATAATTAATTTGTAAGAATGGAATATAAAATGAAAAAACTTCATTTATACTTACCATTTTTATCTTACTATCAGATTCTTCCTTAATCCTTTAATGATATAAATTTAACTAGATAAATAATTTTTATGTAATAAGGTGAATATGAAAAGTGAAAATAAAAAAATGAAGAGGGAATGTTTTTAATTTATATATATATATACATATATATATGCAATTTCTGAAATACGCGTCATGCAATTTGTAACTCGAGTAATAATATTATCATGATTCAAATCATAATTCGTGAGATTCGCGAGTCAAAATAATTCACACAATTAATTAATATTAAATATTTTGAATATATTTGCTCTTTTTAAATCATAATATAAAATATGAGTACTATAATGGAAAATTAGATTTTAGGATATAAAGCTACTGTAAAGCTTATTATTTATCAGACTCAGTCCTAAAAACTTTAATTAGTAAAAACTAACTTCTGATTTGAGTACTCTTCTAAGCATAATTCATAAATAATTTACATGCATAATTAATAGTTAGGTAAAAAAAATCGAAATCTTTATATTGTAGGCATGAAATAATGTCAAACACAAAGACTGTTAAGTGTACTGATTATAAAGAGTAAATTTTAATAAATTTTTTTTGTAAAAGTTCTTTTAGTAATAATTACATATTTATTTAAATTTTAAATAACTTTTCGTTATTTAATACTAATGTTTGGTGGCTCTTATAAATTTAATAGCTTTTAATAAATAATCATGTGAGTCGATTAAATAATCTTAAAAGAATTGCACAGGAAATTGAAGGAGTGTAGGATCGATTTTTCTGGTCACATAACCCTTTGGCATTAATAAAATTATGTTAGGGTTTGGGTACAGTACATGTTGATAGTTAGAAAGAACATTTTGTAACAAAATTATGCGAGAAAATGTTTTTTAGAGCCAGAAAGATGATTTGCAGATGGTTTGCTAGTTTAAATCTTGCAATAAAATACGATTTTTACAAAGCGAACATTTGTTTTGAATTTCTTTACCTGTTACGTTATATCTGTTTCTGATTTTTAATTGGCTAATTTATGTTGTAAGATCATGTGAATGGAAAGTCAATCCTATGCCCAGATTAAGTATTATATTTTTGTAAACATAAAATATTATGATGAAGGACCAATTATGATGCACATGTGATATCTCGTGATCCAGTGATCAGAATTGAATAATTTTTACCACCATTCAATTCGCCTTTATTGAGTCCAATTGAATGGTGGTAAAAACATCCAATTCTGATCACTGGATCACGAGATATCATTGTTTATTAAGCTAACCCCAGTAGGGCCATGAAAGATGCACCAATTAGAATCTTCTCTTATATGATTTGTATAGACCTTAGGGACTATCAATAGACCGTCAATAGACATCACTAATTTGACCTGTTTACATACGCGTGATACTTTGTTGTGTAATCTTTTTTGCTTATCGTTACTTTAAGTTGTCGTCATAATATTGCGTACCCATTAGAAGCTTAGAAGTTTTCTTCTTTATTATGGATTTCTAAATTTAGAAGTTATTGTGTTTTAAATAATAAAAATGAATATAAATATAAGTGTCCCTCTGTTGCTTTATTGGTACCATTTTTTTCTTTTAATTTTCTAAGATTTATAATTATTAGGCATCGTCATTTTCTGGCATTACAGTTTCTTTTTGCTTTGTTGGTCGGAGGCTTGCAATTTTGTCGTTGGTGTCGGTCTGTAGTGTAGAGTATTTAGTACTCTTTAGGTATCTCCGTGTCATTACCCAACAGGAGTTCTTGTTGTTTTGAGTTTTGTCAGCTTTTGGCATTCTTGTGGTCATTGATCATGCTGTTTGTAGAACCTTCTAGTGGAGTCTTATTGTGGTCAGTCAAATTCTGTTATGCTTATTTAGTTTTGGGTCCAGGATAGTTTCAATAGGTATGTCTTTTTCTGGTAGTTTATATCTTACTCCATTTGTTCAGTCTTATTTGTCTTGTGGGCCCTGGTCTTGTTTCACAGGGTCTTTTTTTTTGGTTCTTGGTGGGGCCTTGTCTTTTTGATTTCGTAGGTTAAGTGCAATAGTTTTCAAAGAGTTTGTACACAATATAAGGTAAAACTCTATGAATATGTCCTTCTTGTTTCTTTTTATTGTGGTTTTGATAAACCCAGATAGGTAATATATGCTTCATAATCTTCTTTCAACAAAATATTTCCAGGTTGAATAGCTCAAGGTAAATATATTTTTGTACGATGGTTTTGAAAGAGTTCGGGCACAATATAAGGTAAACTTCATGAATACGTCCTTTTTGTTTCTTTTCATCATGGTTTTGATAAACCAGATCGGTAATATATTCTCTATAATCTTTTTTCAACAAAATATTTTCAGGATGAATAGCTCGAGGTAAATATATATATATATTTTTTTTAGAATAAATATGATCAAGATTGAATATAATACAGTATCATGGGATTGAGTTTTCATTCAAGATTAAAGGTTTTTGCTCAATGATCTGTATTTGAATAACTAGCACTAAATTGTAATCTTTTGTTTTTTTTTAAGTTTATAATTAATACCGATTTTTTCCAGTACTAATACTTATCCCTTTTCTTTCTTTTATGCTTTAGGAATAGAAACGTGAAGCAAACTGACTTCTTTTAGTTGAAACATACAGTAACCGGGTTTGGAGGATAAGTGTAAAATCTTTATTCATTTATTCTCTTGCTTCTATTTGGATATGCTTTTAACTAATTCTGAGTCTTTCTTTTCGGATTTGGGACTCTTTGATTAACTTTTTTTCGTCCTGACTAAGAGTGTTGGTGGATTAAATTTGGCAGAACGTTTGAAGAAGGGTTATCGAATTGGAATCGGCCATGGGAAAAGGGTCGTACTGTGGCCAAGCAGAATAGAATTCTTGTTCTGATATGGTGTCCATTTGTGATGATGATAGTAGAACTTTTGTTCAAAGGTTTGGGATGTTCTTTTTGTTTGAACTTTTTTTTTTTGTATATTTTCTTACTATTATTTTTTGATAGAGCGAATTAGATTCAATAAATCAGTTAGAAGCCGGGATCTTCAAAGTTTCAGATAGTGGTTAAGATACTGGGACCAGGGGTAATAGAATTTGGTAGATTCGTAGCAATCTTGCTGAATTCCAAGTGTTATTGGCTTTGGAATGTAGTAAATTCGAAATTTTGATAAAGTTGGGTCTTGTACATTGTTAGAAATGTTTTTAATTTAGAGTTAAAAAGCGAGTAGATAGAAGTAAGTGTTTAGAGTTAGATTTAGATTATGGATTAAAGTATAACTTATATAAATAAGAATATTAATAAACAAATGCATATAGTTAAAAAATGTTTTGCTAGCATATGTAGAACATCAAGTATACGTCTTATTTTCCTTTATACTTACAAAAAATAAAAGATAAATAATTTTTTTTTCACTAAACCAATTTCAATAATTTTTTTAATTAGAAAATAAATTATATTAACATAATAAAAAAAAGCTATAGAGGAAATAAAATAACAAATTATAAAAATTGTACCTTTTAAGAAAATTATAAGTGTTTGTAAATTTTTTACAGGTACTAAGTATGTACTTAATATACATGTATAATAATATTATTTAATGTGGGCAGGTACATCACACGTTATTATTTAATACCGGTACATTATACCCGCATAATGTTAATATTTAATGTGAATACATCACATCCTCATATTTTATTATTTAATGCAGGTACGTTACTTTCTGTAATAATTATTTAGCATGGGTATATCACATCCTCATATTTTATTATTTAATGCAATAATGCAGGTATGTCAATAAACTCAAAATAACAATTTATAAAATTTGGTCATTCAAGTAGTGATTTGAACTGGTTGAACTATAATCGGTTAACCGACCCGAACTGAATAAATTTTGGATAACAGGTTGAGTAAGTGCTTAATTAGTTGACCTGTACAACTGGTTAACAAAATATAAATATTTCAGTTCGGTTAACCGATTAAGGAAATTTTTCTTGGTTCAAATCACTACATTCGAGCCACAAGGGCTACCAAAAAAAGTTCAAACCTTGTTTGGTTAGTGTTAGGGTATTGCTATTAGGCTAGGGTTAGAAGTAGGATTTGAGATACAGAGGCACATAGAGGACATGCCTTTCAGCTGTTGGTATGCACAATCATGTGGCATAAATGCCATATCCAATTGGCTAGTATGGTTAGAAGAGGTGGCAATTAATTAATCGACAATCACTTCATCGACATAACATTTCACTGACAATTATTTACCGACAAGTTCATTTTACCAACAGTTTATTTCACCGAAGCTCATTTCACCGACAAAGTAATTCTAGTCATTGTCATTAGGGTTAGAGTAGAATTAGGCAGAATTAGGGCTAAAGTTAGGGTGCTTTTTGAAAAAAAACTTGTCAGTGAAATGAACTTCGGTGAAACAAACTGTCAGTAAAATAAACTTGTCGGTGAGTATTTGTTGGTGAAATGTTATATCGGTGTAGTGATTGTTAGTAAAATAATACGAACCCGGTTGGAAGCATATTATTTAATACAGGTACATCATACCCGCATAATGTTAATATTTAATACGGTTGCATCACGCCCTCATATATTATTATTTAATACAGGTACGACACTCCCTCATATTTACTGTAATACAGGTATATCATACCTGCATAATTAGGGTTATACACTGATAATTTATGTTGTATAAACTCAAAATAACAATTTATCAAATTTGGTTATTCAAGCCACAAAAGCCACCCAAAAAAGGTCAAATTTACTTTGAAGTAAATTTTGTTTTGTTTGGTTAGTGTTAGGGTATTGCTATTAGGCTACATCAGAGAAGTTTTTATAGTGCAGATTTGTGCAGATTTTTAAAAAAACAATTATCAAAAATTAATGCAAATCTGCAACCCTGCCAGCGATCATTGAAGAAATTTTTTTTTATTTTTTGCGCAGATTTAATTTTCTGCACAGATCTTTAATAACAATTAATATTCAATAATCTGCACAGATTGTAAAAAATAAATAAATAACAAAAAGTGAATAATAAAAAATTACTATATGTATGCTTATTTAAATATTAAATGCTAGCTAAGTATTCATATATTAATAAAAGAATATATTTGAATATTCATATATTGATAAAAGAATACATTCGAATATTCATATATTTTAATAATATAATTTATTACAAAAACATAATACTATATTAGTCAATTATAAATTTCACAAAAAATAATAAAAAATAATGTATTTTTATTAAAAAAAAAACACAAAACATATTACAAGAGACACCACAACAACACCTTAAAAACACCATACAAACACTATAAAAACACCACAAAAACACCACATAAATGCAGTAAAGACACCACTGCACACCATACACAAACACCATAAAAACATCATCCTTTTGCCTAAACATCTAATATAATCTAACTACTAACTTTTCTATCTACTAACCACTAACTTTCCTATCTACTAAATCCCAACAATGCTATGAAAATCAAAGTCCAACACGAAAACCTAACCCACAGCACGACAAACAAAACGACGACGAACGAAATGTCGAACGAAATGAAGAACAAAACGACGAACGAAATGATGAATGAAATGACAATAAAAGACGAACAAAATGATGAAAAAAGCATAATACAAACTCGGCAACAACAATGAACGTATCTAGTAACGCACAAAAAAAGTCAGACGCGATAGTACCTATTCTGAACCTGAAAAGAATTAGTACTGCACAATAAACGCTAAAGCAAAAAAAAATAGAAACTGATACTTCACTGTACGAATTACACCAATCCACTGACGAAAAAGCTCTAGGTAACGCAGCAATGACAAAAGAGACTCCAAACTAGACAACACCAATAGGACCCCGGACATCTCTGATATATGTTATATTTTTTTTTAGCAAATTGATTCAAATTTGATCTAAGGTCTAAATTTAAATCTTAGCAAATTGAAGTTAATTTTAAAAAGGGTCATAATTGAATATTTTGGCAAATTACTAAGATTTTACACATATTATATTTTATTTTTAGCAATTTACCCACATTTTGCAAGAATTATTATAACAAGTTAAGTCATGCTATGATAATTGATCCAAATATAACAAGTTATTAATGGCTATACAGAGCAAAATTATAATCTCCTGGGTCGGATAGCGCAGTAGTTAGCGCTCCAGGGTCATATTCGCAAGGTCGCCGGTTCGAGTCTAGTGGATGACAAAAACTGCGCTAGGACCACAAATAGCAAGGATCTACGATGAGGAACCACACTGCTCTTCTATTTACGGATACAGTACTACAGCTGCAAGAGCTGTATAACATAGCCACCTTGGTCATACAGCACCCAGAAAAGGGAAAATCTGACAAGAAACGTCGTAAACATAAGGATCAACCACTATAAAATAGGAAATAGGAAAATTGCGTACTAGGGACACCTGACGACGCTATACCGCCAAAAATGGAAGTAGTTCCTGGGGTAGAGAAAAAATGGCCTACCTATAAAACGATCTGGCGGAAATTGACTTCCTTAAAGCTACCTAAGATTCGAAAGGTACGGGGCACCGACGTGGTGGACCGGCTGGAATCCGATGGGATATACAGATATTGGAGGAGGATATAGCTTAGTTAGGAAAAAAAATCTCCCTATATGTAATATAATATAAGACCTTTGAAAATTTGAATAAAGAGCGCCACCCATGCCCTTAGCAATAGAACTAGGGTTGAAAAAAAATTATAATCAATTATAATTGAAAATAAATACAGGCTTTAGTATCAATAGCAACTTGCATATGTATCACGATCATTGATCGTGATGTATATCGATAAACAAATAATTATGTAATACAATTGCGCGGAATTATCATTAAGCAAATTACAGTCAAACCTCTATATAATCACACCCTCGGGATACAAAAAGTGGTGATTATATAGAGATGTGACTAATATAGAGGAATTCTATATAATCACTATTATAATAAAATTGCATATAAAAAAAAATTGTGATTATATAGAAGTTTTAATAAATAAAAATTTTTATTTTTTAAATAATCAATTATCTTTTCTACATATAAAAGTTAAAATTATACTAAGCAAATCAAAAAAAATGCTATAAATAATATTGTTCAAGAGACAAACTTACATATATCCTGAAATTTTCAAATAATTTGAATAACATTTTATTTTTACACTTTTACAATTTATGTTTAGGCGAAAAAAATTAAAAAAATTAAAATTTTTTTAATTTTTTTCGCCTAAACGTAAATTGTAAAAGT
>QKWP01000306.1:268558-295723 GCA_003550325.1 Gigaspora rosea | reverse complement strand
AAAAAAAAAACCCCATTAAAATAAATAAAAAAATATTAAAATAATTAAAAAATAAAATAAATAAAAAAAAAAACTCGTTAAAAAATAAAATAATTAAAAAATAAAAATTAAAAAAAAAGAATGCTCAATTAGACCTTATTTCAGCAACTCCGATATGGCAACTAGACGAGGAAGAGCTATTAGAAGTAGGCTGGAACCACAACTTAAATGCTGCTATCCTTGCTAAGACTAAGAAGCTGAGTATCGATATAAGAAATAGTCTAATTGAGGAAGATTAGAAAATTATGGCCAACTAGAATAAGAAGACAGAGATCAAAAGAATCCTAAAAGAAGATAACTAGAGAGGAAATATAAAAAGTTTGAAAGGTCTTGAGATTTGGTCAACAGAACAAATAATATCACAAAAAAGCGCCTCTTTACTTTCATGGCAACAGATAAAAAAACAAGGAACCTTAGCTCCAAGGGTAGAATTTCAAATTGGTTTAAGAAACTAGAAGAGATCATCATTTTGGATAAGGCCACAAGAAAAGTGAAACTGAGATACCTAGTCTCAAGCTTGAGCTTCAATCTAATCCAGGAAGAACATATACCAATTTCAAAAATAAGAACGAAAAAAGATTGGATGTTAGGTTACTCAGACGAAACAAATAGACCTTTCATAGACAGAGTGGAAAACAAAACCCATACCTCCCTACTAGAAATTGCGGAATGGGAAGAGGATGAAAAGGAAAACAAAGTGGAAGATAAAAGTACTAATAAAAAGATAAGGTTGAGGCAGAGAGAACCATATAGGAATGTAAAGATTGATAAAAGAAAAGTAGAAAGTATAGACAAATGGGTGAAGCGCAGTATAGATGGTTGGAACCTCCTAATGGAAAAAAAGAAACTCCTGGAGTTCCGTGCTTAGAAAAGTGGTTCCCAGGCAACCTTTTAAATACCAAGCCCAGAATGTCTTAGAAATCGAGAGCTGGGAAAAAAGAAACATATACACAATGATCAAGAATACTCAGAAACAAAAGGAGCTATTAGACATTCTAGAAAGTAATGCAAGTGAAAATAAGATCTCCTTTTATACTAATGGCTCACTCGGTGGTGCATTAGGTAATGAATGTAGCAGTGGTTACAGTATAGTTCAAATAGATAGCAATAATAGAATAGTGAATGAGATAAAAGGCAAAATAGAAGGATGGTTTTTATTTACTAGATCGGAACTGGTAGTGATTTTGGTGGCTTTGCTGATTTCTTTTACGAATTGTAAGGTAAAAATTTTTATGGATAGCCAAGCGTCGATACAGATGGTAAGAAACCTAGAAATAAGACAAAACCCCCGTAGCTGGTTCAAGATGAAAAAATAGGCATCATAGGAAAAATAAAAGAGAACATTGAGATGAAGAGACTAGAGATTAAGATGATTAAGGTAAAGGCCCATTCGGGAGACCCTCTGAACGAAAAAGCAAATACTCTAGCCAAGGAAGTAAGAAGTGACATAGAAACCACAAACCTCTTGGAAGAAGGTTCAATTTCAAAAATTCTCTAACCCACATAGAACAATAAAAGTATTGAAGTACCTGTAAGGAGCTTTATAAAAGAATGGATCAATATGTATTATAAAGCTGAATGGACATTCTTAAGGTACAAACAAGACAGTACTCACCAAGAACGTACACAAGACAAGGATTGGGAAACATTAAGAGGTTTTTGGCGTTTAACAAGAAAATCTAGAGCTCTCACTAAAAAAGACCATGAAAGGTGGACCTTCAGAATAAAGGCAGTAAACTGGCTTCTCCTCTCATTACTTAAAAGAAAGAGAGATTGCGCAAACCTCTATCCTAATATAACATGCCCTAGGTGCAAAAAAAGTGAGAAAAACTTCGAACATCTTGTTAACTGCAGAGTTGACATCCCGGTGTGAAAAAAAAAGAGGAAGAGAGCATCAGGGAAATCTGGTCGTCTCTTAACCAAGAGGAAAAATCAGAAATAAGCCCTTATCAACCCTAGGAAATCCTCCTTGAACAAAATAGATGTGATATTGAAAGACAAGAAAAATTGGCGAGAGGAATTCTCCTATTAAAGCTTCGCAAAACCCTAGAGCAGTTCAATATCAAGAAAAAATCAATCTCTAACATACTAGTTCTTTGGTTAGACAAATGGATATCTGTGTTCTAGGAGGACATTTGGAGAGAAAGGTGCGAGAGAATCGTCAAGTGGGAGAGAAACACAGGTATTAATGCAAGACAAAAGAAAAGGTCTTTATATAGGAATAAATCTGGAGCTGCCATTAAAAAAGAAAGAAAAAGGAGGGAAAAAAGTGAGAACCATTCAGGAGAAGGGTGCTGGAATAAGACCTTAAAGGGAGAACAGAAGCGTGAAAAAACGAAAGAGGAAAAAGAATGGGAGGAATGTAAATATATAGTAATAGAAGAATTAGATCAATGGATAAATACAGATTTAAGAGGTTGGTGGAACTATCCTAAATAGATCATGACTGGCTGTAGGACCGTGTTTGAGACCTAACTAATATAGGCATAAGCCAAGTTAGTTAGTGAGACGAATCCTACTTTGGCAGGTCACACACAGGTACCCATGGTAACCGGGTGAACCATACTTTAATTGTAAGATACGAAGTATCAGAATAGGGTTAGCATTTGCATATATAACTATATTCTTTGAAATAAAGTATAACATAATTGTCAAAAAAAATAAATTAAAAAAAAACCCCCGTTAAAAAATAAAATTATTAAAAAAAATTTTAAATAAAAAATAAAAAATTAAAAAAAAAAAAAACTCCCCCATTAAAATAATTAAAAATAAAATAATTAAAAAAAAAAGATATAAAAAAATAAATAAAATAAAAAAAACGTTAAAATATAAAAAAAAGATAATAATAATAATATTAATAATAATAATAAATAATTTAAATAGAAGTTTGCTATTTATTGCCGCTAGTGATCATCAACAGTATGACACAAACTAATATATATATTCATAAATAAGTAAATAATAATATATCAATATCACATGATGCATTATAGCGCAAATCACATGATATTAGTAAATTCAACAATTCTATATTCTAAGTCTAACTCTAACCCTATTCGCCAACTAAACTAGCTAACCTAACTAACCCTAACCCTAACCTTACTAACTCTAACCTTATCCCGAACCCTAACTCTAAGCCTAACCCTAACCCTAACCTTATTCGCTAACTAATCTAGCTATAATCCTATCCGCTAACTAATTAACTACCGTAACTATACATGTTGGCAAAATCCCGACTTACTATAGTTTGGGATTTGTCCGTCATCCCAAATCCCAAATCCCAAATTCTAGTATTACTAATATCTCAAAAACTTTATTAATAATCTTTATTTAAACAAATCATATATATTCTTATAGTTATAAATAATATATTTACAAAATATTAAGATTATTTATTTGATTTAATCTTTTATAAATAGCAATTGTTTTTTTATTATTTGGAATTTGTCCAGGTTTTGCCAGCATGTATAACCGTAACTGCCATATAAAAAACCGGTTGGCAACTCTATTAAGTACAAATTTAACAAAGCATTTCTGGGTCAGAGCGTATTGGAGTTGGGCTAGCATTAAATTTAACAAAGCATTCTGGGTTAGAGCATATTGGGATTAGGCTAGTATTAAATACTAGACAATCATGTATATGGCAAAAATAAATTCGTATGATTAGCAGAAATTTTGCAGCTCTATAAATTCTTCCATTTAAGAAATTTCTGCTAATCATAGTACAACAATTCAATTAACTTTATAGCAACTTTAAACTGGGCCAGGCATTTGTTCAAGAAAAGTGTTTTGCAATAAAATGCTAATAGACTTCGCAATCACATATATACAGAAACAAGCAAATGTACTAATTAGAGATTCTGTCTTTGGATCCTAGCCTACTAATGATTTTTTTTATCGACTATATCAGCCTTATATTGGGCACATCCTCGAATATTATGGTCTTTAACTGAGCAATAACTACATGTTCGTTTTTTGCAATTAGAATGCTGCTTAGCATTTTCTTTATTTTCTTCATTAGATGGCTTTAACCATTTCGGAGAGCGACCTCTTGGTTTGTGATATTCAGAATTAGAAATTTTGTTAATATTACAACTAGAATCTAAATTAGTTGAAGATTGCTGGTTATTAGATTTGATATTAGTTAAAGGTTGCCGGTTATTCGATTCAATATGCATATTATCATTGTTAATTTGTAAGCTACGGATTTCTTGTATACCCAGACCAGTATTGTTACGATATTTCATTATAAAATTGGGTTAGAATTCTGATTAATTCTGCAGCAATGCCTTCTGCTATCGCAACTTGAACACTTGTCTTGGCTATTAACATTGTGGTTCCAAATTGATGCTTCTTATTAACATTATCTTTGATAGTAGGCGTGTATACATAAGCAGTTCGAATTCGGCCAATATGATATAATAGAGTAGACGTAGAAATTTTAATTCCTTCAGATATTGTAACATGCTCAGTTATTTCAGCTAGAATTGATTTAAACCATCGTGTATAAATAAGCCCCAAATAAAAAACAGCAATAGAGGATTGAATAAAAATCTGATACTGATGACGGCATGGCATTCCCAAATTTATTATTTGTATACATGTACAAAGTAACGACGAATCTTTAAGAATCACAACATAATGTGATTTTGATGTCGAAGTCATTGTAATATAAGAAACCTTCCAAATTTCTTGCACTTCATTAGTAGATATTTCTGATAGAAGATCCCTTAATTGAATTTGAGGCACATTGTAATGATGTTCAATTGCACTATTAACTTCAATGTCGAATTTCTTAACCTATCCATAAAATTTAGTATCTGTTAACGTTTATTCAATAAAATACAAATTAGATCCAATACTTGCCTGTTCAGTTGTAACCAACATTTCTTGATATAATAGCGACTGACTCATTTGAGCTCGTTGAAGTGAGAGGGGAATGGGCGCCAAATGTTCTGCTAATACCAAATCAATAGCATTGAAAATGGTATTGTAAGTAGAAGGCAGACCAGATGATGGATTTGATCCGTAATAGTCCCTTATACGATTATAACTGGCTTCTTTTTCCAATTC
This sequence comes from Gigaspora rosea, assembly GCA_003550325.1. Taxonomy (NCBI): domain Eukaryota; kingdom Fungi; phylum Glomeromycota; class Glomeromycetes; order Diversisporales; family Gigasporaceae; genus Gigaspora; species Gigaspora rosea. The sequence goes on along the minus strand of QKWP01000306.1, from coordinate 290,611 downwards.
TTGTTCAATCACTTTTACTAGTTCCTTCAACAAAGTACCTCGATCAACATGTTTTTTAAGAACGCCGTTTATAGATTTCACCCTTTGTGTTGATTCAGCACCAGCTGTAAACAACTTTAAAATGCATACCTTGCCCAGAACTCACAGCATGGATAAAGCTTTGTTTCGAGGTAGGAGCGTTAGGGTTCATATTTTCAACCATATGCTTGTATTTTAATTCAAATTGTTCTTGAGTGAAACTATTTCTCATATGGTAAAAATCTTCAATAAAATTTTTAACTGCATCACCACGTAGCTTTGATTTGGTTTTTTTTTATATTTTTGCCAATGTGATAGATATACAATAAATGTTGAATATGTGGATATACAACTTGAACTGCTGCGATCATTGCTAGATCTCTATCGCTAAACAAAACCACAAGGAACAGGTTATTGGTTGCTTCCAATGTGCACCGTAAAATCCAATCATAATCTGCTTGTGTTTTATACTTCATAATGCTTGAGCCAGGATTCATGATTTAAAGTTACTATCAACTCCAATGAATAGGCTAAGTCCATTTCGTATCGATTCGTCTTTGCTATGTTGTCGTGGATAATAATGTCATTAAACTGAGGCCAGAGTTGATTTCTCTGTTCACTACTCATCCAGAATAAACCCGTTAAATCATTTGATTTACCCTCTAAACGTGGAATAACTACATATTCGGGATCCTGTTCTTTCAAATTAAGAAGATGTTGCAACATCATAGCAGTATCGAATTCATCATGAATCCTTACACCTCGAAATTTACCAATAGCATTATATAGGTTCTTTTTTTTATTATGATGTTGAGGAAATTTTTCTGCAAGTAAATCATATTGTTGACCAGCATCTAGCCGGCCAACAATAGTGTAACTCTTTATTTTATTTAAAATTTCTTAAGGAAATTGTAAATTTTTTGGATCACAAATATGGTTGTGTTCATTCACCATGCTGCTAATGGTTATGTAACTTACACGTTTACCAAAATAAAAATGAATTATCCATGGGCAATTAGTTTTACCAAAAAAACTATCGCGATGTGCACAAACATCCTCCACTTTTTTTGGTTTATTTACACCAGACTTCCAACAAATATAATCACGACGTCGAAAAATAGACCTATTAACTGGATCAAGGTCTTTGCGATACTTAACAGCCACAAAACCGTGTTGCTTTGAGTATGCATCAACTGCACGTTGTACTTCGTTCCAATTATTAAAAGAACCTCCGACTTGTAATATTGATTTATTTGTGTCATATTGAATTATTTGATTGTCATTAACATTTGCATTATTGTCAACCCCAGAACTTCCAGGGCCAGACAAATAATTAGTAAACTCAGTTATTTCAGAATTCGTAGAACCAGGCAACTCCAAATTCATAGAACCAGGTAATACCAAATTCGTAAAATCAGAAAACTCCAAATCCGTAGGACCAGGCAATTCCAAATTCATAGAACCAGGCGACTCAATATTCACTGAACCGAGCAGTTCATAACTTGTAGAACCAGACAACCCATAGTTCACAGAACCAGACAACTCATAATTAGAAGGACTGTACAACTTATAATTAGAAGGACCAGACAATTCATAGTTTGCAGGACCAGACAATTCATAGTTCATAGAACCAGACAATTCATAGTTCATAGAACTAGACAATTCATAGTTCGTAGGACCAGACAATTCATAGTTCACAGGATCAGATAACTCGAAGCTATTAACATCATGAATAGTTCCAAATTTGGAACCAAGCACACCAAAAGAAAGACTTTCTATTTCATAATTCATAAAGCCAGAAAAGCTTTCTCTAAATCCAGTAAACATCACTTGTTTCCCTTTTTTCATCTATAACTACGTTGAAGATATAAAGAAATTCTGCTTAGGGGGCATTCATAAATAACGTTATGTACCCCCTCATAGTAGTGCTAGACCCCCCCCTACTATATAAAAAAATTTTTCAAAATCCGTATGTTTATATATAAAATTTTACAAAAACTTGAATATATTGTCATACAGTAATCCGATTTGGATGATTTAGATACCATTCGATTCGTCTCAGTGAGACGAATCTAATGGTACCAAAATCATTTTATTTGGATCACTGGATCAATAGTTATTCACAAAAAACTATTGATTTTTTAGTAATTTTATAAGAAAACATAATAGCCAATAGTATTTAGCCAATAAAATTTGATCCAGTGATTCAAATGACTTTCTTTTTTTTTTGAAATTTATAACACTTAATAACTAACGAAAATTTATAACATACGATGAAATAACGGGAGGCAAAAGATTTAACGAGAGACAGTGGCTAGTTGATTGTTGCAACCCTAAGAGGTTCATTTAATATAAGTAAATTTCCGCCCTTACTTTTGTTAGAAATTAACAGAAATTAATAACAAATCACAGCTTACTTGCAAAGAAAGTGTAGTTGCAAAGTTAATAATCGTTATCGTAATTTGATTTCTGGATTTTACACCATAGTATCACACGGTATCCCTTAGATTGTAACACAGGCAAATTTGCCTGCGTATTAAATATTGATTTTAGCCATATCTTTTCTAAGTAAAAAATATTCTATAAGTTTTGTTTTAGTAACTTTTTTATAAAATTTTTTTAAAATCATTAGAAAACTTTAATATAATAAATGTTTAAAGTTCTTGTATTGGCATTTTTACTATTAAAATTTTTCTTTAGATTTTTTCAAATTTTATATGTTTCCGTCTATAAAAAAAATCTTTATTTCTAATACAAGTCTTAATTTTTACAAGTAAATCTTTAAAGTTGCAATAATGAAAGTTGTCATCCTTTATATAAACTATAATATTGTCTTAAGAACTATAGTTCTAAAACTAAAACTAAATAAGATCGCAGAAAAATTGTAATAAAATTTTTTAAAAAAATTTTTTCTTAAAATTATCTATTTTCAGCTTATATGTAACTATAATTTATTTTCTTATAATATAAAAACTAATTTTGCAAAAAAGTAATCCTTATTTTCAAATATAATTGTACAAAGTTTTATTTAATTATTTTAGTATTTTAAAAAAGTAAATTAGAGCTAAAAAAGTGCAAAAACGCAGGCAAATTTGCCTGTGTTCTACTACAATTTAAGGGATAAGATCACTAGATGTTAATACAATAATACTGGTGATGATCACAAGCGGCAATAAATAGTAAATTTAATTTAAATAAATGCATTAAATAAAAAAAAAATTATAAAAAAAGCGTTTAAAAAAACGGTTTAAATAGAACAATAAAAAAAATAAAAATGGTAAAAATAAAAAAACGATTTTTTTAAAAAAATAAAAAAGTAAAAAAAAAATAAAAAAAAAGAGGTTAAAAAAAAAAGAATAAAAAAATTAGAGAATAAACTGAAAAAGTAAATAAAAAAAACATGTTTGCTTTATTTATTGTTTCCTGCGCATATATGCAATATAGTGAGAATAAAAATTCTGGCCTTACTATGAGAATATAACCAGAAATTTACATTTATTCCTACCATTGCATATATGCGCTAAAGATGCTATTTTGTTTTTATTCGAATTTTAAAAAATTTGCAAAATTAAAATTTTTTATAAATTTTTGCTATTAAAAAAAAAAGAATAAAAAAACGTATTTATTTATTTATTTATTGGTTTGTTTTGTTTATTGTTTTTATCGTGTTCTTACTAGCAGGTAAGTATTATAGTTATAATTTTGGAGATTATCGCAGATTATAATAGACAGTGCCTATTATAATCTGCGAAGATTATACTTTTTAAAAATTTGCACAGATTTTTTGGCAAAAAATCTGCAAAGAACTGCAAAAATCTAAATTTTGATGATCTTTGCAATTTTTTAAACAAAATTCTGCACTTATTTGATAAATTTGAATATTACTGCAGATTATTAATGTTTTTATTTTCCCGATATAGGGGTTAGAAGTAGGGTTTAAGATACAGAGGCACATAGAGGGCATATCTTTCAGCTGTTGGTATGCACAGTCATGTAACATAAATGTCATATCTGAGTAGACAGTCAAGCAATATCTAGTTAGCAAATACTATATTATACCAAAATTTTGCAAGAAAAATTTTTTTACTAATGCACAAAAAGTCCTTTCATAGACTAAATTTTGAAGAATTTTCTAATCATGTTTCTAATCAAGCACGTTATAAAATTTGATTGCCTGTAAAATTTTGAGGTTGGGCAAATTCAAAAAAAAACATACACAAAAAAAAAAGTTATATATATGTGTTATTCAAATTTATTGTGCACTGCGCCTACTACACCGATCCAATTTATATCACTGCAGTCAAGTTGATGTTAATACTAGTAAAATTGTTATATGATTTTGGCCAACTTTAATATATATTTTGTAGCTTATATATTGGCCCAGGTAAGTTACAGTAAACTTACCATGTAAAGTTATAACATAATATTAATGTTAATTTATTCGAGTTGGCTATTCAGATCGGGTTGGTCATTCTGACGTAATGCTTTTTGATGCAGGTAATCACACCCTTATAATATTATTATTTAATACAGGTATATTGTACTATTCTAATATATATGGGTAATTGTACCCTCAATATTATTACAGTCAGACCTTTCTATAGTCACACCCCATATAGTCACACCTCTATTTAAGCACCTGATTTTGTGCGATGAACTCAAACATAGTAAAAAAACTTCATTATAGTCACAAATCGCTTATAATCACTATCACCATGAAAAATTTGATTTTTGACAATTTTATTAATAAAAACCCTCATTATAGTTACCAATTTTTAACTAAATATGGATTATATAATCTGATTGGCCAATTTTCATATTCACGTATATTTAAAATTATCTATTAATTGATAATCCGCCTGTCAACTGGAGAGTGATCCTATAGGCGAAATGTAGAGTGCTTCCATATAAATTTTTTCCTTAATAAGTTAACGATACATGTCCACTAATTGAAAGTTGTAGAGCTCATAGAGACGCATCTAATGGTAGTTAGATTATCCAAATCGGCCCAGTGGATGGCGAGTTATCATCGAAAAATAATTGGCTGACTATATAAAAATCTGTAACAGAGATTACATATGAAAATTACTATAGGCGAAATGTGGAGTGCTTCCATTTAAAACTTTTTCTTATGGTGCCAGCGGCTTTAAATCTCCATAAAAAATAGCTTTACAAAAAATACTACTCCTCTTTTAAAAATTTATAAAATGTAAAACTAATCCACAAGTTTTGTTCTTTATGTCCTAAAGAATAAAACTTGTGGTTTAGATTTTAATTTAAAGCCAAACTGGTAGAGCAGTAGCCTTTTAAAAATTAACAATTTACTAATAAATTGTAAAAAGTGAACATATATGTCTTTAATTTAACCCAATTAGAATGCACCCTTACGGTCACGTGATGCATCTAAGAGCGCTCTAAAAAAAGGAGCCCTCTTTAAAAAAAAAAAAAAAAAAAAGGCGCAGCGCTCTTTAAGAAAACGGCTTAACCCATCCGATTACATAAAGCCGCTGGCCCATAAAAAAAAAAAAATAAAGCCGCTGGCCCATAAAAAAAAAATAAAAAGAGCGCCGCGCTCTAAAAAAACAGCCCAGCCAATCACATGAAGAAGATTTAAAGCCGCTGGCCCATAAAAAATTTACAGTTGCAACACTCAGGTGTTCTCAATGATCGACTTAATTTTAGGGATTCACATTGCGAAATGCGGATATTTTAAATTTTAGCAAACTAGAAAAAAAGATGATCTCGGACCATCTTTTTTTCATCACGATAATAACCGAATAATTATTGTGGCGGCTTATACTGAGATGGCTTATGCTGAGATCTGGGGTCTCTATTTAAATCTATAATATCTACTAAAATCCACATATACTCTTTTATTAATAACCCTAACCCTAAACCCTAACCAAACTATAAAAACAAACATCTTTGAAAAATCTCTCTAAAATTTTATAATTTCATAATAAAATAACTTAAATTCTCAGCATAAGCCATCTCAGCATAAGCTGCCACAATTATTTTCCACTAATCAATTTAGGTGCTTAAGAACCCTCACTATACAAATTGAATATATTTCAATAAGATCGATTTAGTTGGGGTTCAAAAATCAACTTATGATATTATATTTGAGATTTAAAAAACTATGTATCCATATTCGCAGTACAAACGAGACGTAAATTCAATTAATTCAATTTAAATATTTAAATTCGATATTAATTAAAATTACTTTAGTTTACAATAAATTACTATTTAATGCGTTCTATGATATGTGTCCTATTGTCAAACCGATTTCCTAAAGAAAAACATTAGGGTTGGCAAATGAATTTTTTTAAAAAAAAAACCCCAAAAAACCTTTTAAGATATTTTCTTTTCGTTCGATAACGGACAATAGGAGGGTTTATATACGACTTTTGAACTATCATAGATATAAAAAAAACCCCCAAAATAATTTATTTATAGAAAAATTTCTGATTAATTATACTACAATATGCGCAAAAAAAGTATCAACTTTCACAAAATCATATATACCTTTTCATTATTATAATGCCTCGTCGAAATACCAAATCTCGAGTTGCATCTAGCAAGACCCATAATAAAGCTGGTGTCTTTGTAACTAATCCTAAAGATATAAATAATTTAGAAAAAAACATGGATATTTTGGAAGACTAGGAGTTATTCGGAATAACGCACAACAGCTTTCAAAATTATGCATCAAAAACTATAGAGTGGCATGAAAAAGCTGATACAAAATTGAAATCTACTTTTTATACTAGTACAATTGAAAGCTATTTTGGTACTTCGACATCGACTTTGATACGAAACCGCTGAGGTACCTCAGTGGTTTCGTATCAAAAATCAATGTCAAAGTACTAAAATAGTTTCTACGAAAATGTATATCATAAATTTTTATACATACTAATAATAAAATTTTAGGAAACTTGAGAACAAACCTTTGGAAAAAAAGGAAGACGCAGGAACAACTTCAACACGAAGCCAAACAGATGTGAAATCTTGATGAAATGTGGGCACGAGATAAAGGAAAAGCACCAGCCATATCAGCCCTATTATACCGTGAAGATATTTTAGCCCAATCTAAACAACAAATGGCACGAATAGAAGAGCATTATAACGAATTAAAAAATCAACTTAGAAGTTTTCAAAATGCTAAAAATGAATTAGCTAAATCACAACCTTATAAAGTACAAAGGTTGCCATCGATTTTCTATTATTTTAGGTTATTACTAGATGGCGAAAAAAAAATATATGCATCAGAAAAAATTGCAGATACTTTATGGAAGGATATTCGCAATACAGAATATATGTCTCGTTGCATTAGAGGATAGTCGAAAGACTTTCATGAACAAGGCACCTTACCTAGACATCAACAGAGAAAACACGCAAAAAAAGAATCATTGCTTGATGATGAGGATTAAAAACTGGCGGCTTGTACCTGGTTACGTTCTATTCTACCAAAAGATCGTTCTCCTTTAGCACTAAAGAAAGAATTGGAAACAAATATCTTTCCTAAATTGCTCAGAGTACCAATCATTATTTCGGAATCAACCACACGAAAATTCATGCACTTATGGGGTTTTCACAAAAAAACCATAGGGAAACAGGTACGTAAGGCCATGCGAAATTAATTAATAACCCGGCCAGGCCAAATTTGAGGCGTCCCTCCTAGAAGGAGTTTAAAAAAATAAATTAAAATTAAAATAAAATAAAATAAAAAAAAAAAAAAAAGGAAAATTTGGCAAAAATTGACCAACTGAATATCTGCCGGTTCGATAAGTTTTTGATTGGCAGTGATAAACTTCTAATTCGGGTGTGATTCAGCAGTAATAAACTTCTGATTTGGGTGTGATTACAGTAAAACTTATCGAATTGGCAAATGTTCACTTGGTCAACTTTTGCCAGATTATCAAATCGGCTTAGTTATGAAAAAAAAAATCTGGCCGACCGAATCTTCTTAAAAGTTTCATGTCTCCTAGAAGGAGTTTAAAAAAATAAATTAAAATTAAAATAAAATAAAAAAAAATAAAAAAAAAAAATTTGTAAAGGAAAATCTGTCAAAAATTGACCAATCGAATATCTGCCGGTTCGATAAGTTTTTGATTGGCAGTGATAAACTTCTAATTCGGGTGTGATTCAGCAGTGATAAACTTCTGATTTGGGTGTGATTACAGTAAAACTTATCGAATCGGCAAATATTCGCTCGGTCAGTTTTTGCCAAATTATCGAATCGGCTTGGTTATAAAAAAAAAAATTTGGCCGACCGAATCTATTTAAAAGTTTTATGTTTTGAAACTAAATTTGTATGGCCTATTACTAATATATTTTTTTTTTAGATTTACTTCGACGGGCATGAACGGGAAGACGTGCAAGAATATCGTAAAGGATGGGCAATGAGAATGATGAATTATCAAAAAAAGATGGAACAATATGATGGTGACAAGATGGAAAATGTCATACTTCTGGAACAGCTTGAAATTTAGGATACGCAGCACGTTTTGGTTACCCATGATAAAGCATACTTTTATGCTAATGATGACAATTCATTCATTTGGGTAGAAGATAAAGAATCCATAATCAAGAAAAAAGGCCAAGGGTTAGCAATTATGGCTAGCGACTTCTTGTGTGCATGCCATGGCCCTCTGCGCCTTACAGAGGCTGATGCTATATGGCTTGGGTTGGACCGAGTGGCCCGAGTTATTATAAAGCCGAGACAACAAGCTGATGGTTATTGAAAAAGTGAAAATATGGTTCAACAGCTTCATGAAAAGGCAATTCCGATCTTTAATGCTCTCCACCCAGGATGCATAGGCATAGTTTCAAATTCGTTTATTGTTTCTAATTTTTTTTTTATTTATCCATCTTTGTTTGTTTTTAAAGGCGTATTCTGCTTTGATCAGAGTACTAATCATAACACGTACGCACTTGATGCGCTCGTGTATTCCAGAATGACTCTGTATCCAAAAGTTGAAAATAAGTTTAAGTTTAAGGATGGTTGGTACATTCGTGATTATGAAAAAATCACACAACCTATGTTTTTTTTGGATGAAAACGATGGTACCGTTAAGTTTAAAGGGATCAAAAAGGTAAATAAAGACTACTACCGTTTTTTTCCTTTTTTTTTTTTTTTACTTTTTCTTTACTATCTTAGATTCTGGAAGAACAGAACATGTGGACCGGTCAAAGATTGGATTGTAGAAGAAAGGAGGATGATGAAAAGGGTAAAAGAAAAAATTTGGTATTATGTAGTTAATAAGCAATATAAATATTTTTTCTTTTTAGTTGCGCAAGACATACACTTATGATGGAACCAGATTTTTTGGAACAAAAAACTTCAATTGCAGTGACTAATGAAGCTGCTGGGCATATTTTTGAATTATATCCAAAGTTTCATTGCGAATGCAACTTCATTGAATATTTTTGGGGTGCTGCTAAACGAATCGCTCGTCAGCAGTGTGATTATTCTTATGCCTAGCTACAACTTCGTGTACCAGAAATACTCAACAACATACCCTTACCTATGATTAGATGATTTAGCCGAAAGGCTTGGAGGTACATTGAAGCATATGCGACAGGTTTAGAAGGAGAAGACGCAGAGTGAGCCGTGAAATAGTTTAAATCGCATAGGCGACTTCGGGCAGACGATTAAGTATGAACAACTACCAAACCAAGATCAATGGAGACCTACATGATATTTTAAATCAGTAAATTTGTTTGTACAGCAGCGTTGAAAGTTTTGAACCCACCTTACAACAGGTACAGTATGTTATTGCTTAACCCGGTTTTTTTAAAAAGAAAATGTATTTGACCGCCGAAGAAAAAAAAATTACCTTTAAGAAAAAGTATTTTCTGCACAAAAAAGAGTTTCTGCCACAGAATGTATGCGTAAGAGGAAATTGCCGCAGAGTATATGCGTTGAAGAATAATACAACCCGATTAATTACTGATAAGCAATTAAAAGTAAGTGATCTTGATAAATCTTGAAATCTTGATAATCAAAAATCGATTTTTATCCGTTTATCGTTCTATGCACATATATAAAAAAATTAGAAAAAAATTGGGTAAAAAAAAAGAGCGAGTGCTTTTTAAAAAAAAAAAGAGCGCTCTCTCTAAAAAAAAAAAAAGAGCAACAAAGCGCTCTCTAAAAAAAAAAATGGTTGGCTTTGATTGGCTATACTTATATCACATGACTTTCTGACAAAAGTAAACAAGAGATCACATGATTGAAAGTTTAAAGCCAATGGCACCATACTAAGTTAACGATACATACCCACTAATTGAAAGTTGTAGAGCTCGTTAAGTCGCATCTAACAGTGGTTAGATCATTCAAATCAACCTAGTGGATAGTGAGATATCGTCGAAAAACGATTGGCTGACTATATAAAATCTCTTATATAAACAAATATTGTTTACAGAGATTTTATATAGTCAGCCAATCATTTTTTGACGATATCTCGCCATCCACTGGGCCAATTTGAATGATCTAACTACCGTTAGATGCGTCTCGACGAGCTCTATAACTTTCAATTAGTGTGCATGTATCATTAACTTAGTAAAAAAAAGTTTTAGATGGAAGCACGCCACATTTCGTCTATAGACGACCATAATGAGGTATTTTATTTATAGTCACACCTCTTTACAATCACCAAAACAGGGTGCGTATAGTTGGGGTGAAATTCATTTCAATTTTTTTAATTTTAACAATAATTTTAACAATAATTTCAACATTTTTAATATATTCATAAATTAAATCTAAAACAATTATTGTATTTGATTTAGCTTAGTTTTAATTAATTTTTGACATAATTTAAATTAATTTTTAATATTGAAAACCTAATTTCACCAATTTCACCATTAAGTAATTTCAACAAAAACATCTTATTATAAAAAGTAATTTTACCCCATCTATAAGAGTGCGATGAACTTGGTAATTATAGAGAGAGACAACTATATTTAATGCAGGTATATCATACCCTCATAACATTATCAGTCATATAATTTGTCACGTAGTAATATCAGATCACGTGATCAAAAAGCGAAAAAATTTCAATAGATTTCAAATTAATTCTATTTAAAATATACCTAAATATTGAGCACTAGGGTGTCCAGAATTATTTGATGTAATTGGGTAAATTATGCGATTTCATTAAAAAAAGTAAAGCACCAGGACAATATATTGAACCAGATCAATAAGACTAATTCTGCTTCATTTAAGTTTAAACTATCCTAAATACCTTATTATGGATGATAGTTTTTGCTTCTTGCGCATGATTTCTATTTCAAGTGAACACACATTATCGATCTTTTCAAATTAGAGAGACAATTAAATTTATAAATCCTATGATCCATTGTTACAGGGTTCATAAAATTCAATTGCCTCCCTAATTTAGTAATTGAAAGAGCAAAAAACTTGAAAATTGTTTGTATGACCTATTGACCCAGGTCATGACCTGGATAAGTATATGACCTGCCTGGGTCACTATTTTCTGACCTGGGTCAAAGCTCTAATATAGATCACATTACACTGAGTACTAAAAACAGTGTTGTATATAATGCAGGTACACTGTGCCTCATATTACATAATATTAGTACTCAATTAGTTTTTTAATATAGAATGCTTTGCTTGTTCTAATACATATAATATGGTACAGCAGTAATAAAAAGAATTATTTAAAACCTATTTTTCTGAAAAATATCAAATATTATTCAAAGATTTTTATTAAGACATAAATTTGGTCAAACTAACTGGATAACCAAATTTAATTACAAATAATCTGACTTATGATAACCAAATTTATTAAGTATTCTGATATCCATATTTTAGGATAATTACAATGGCTTCTTACTTGTATCTACTTTAATTCATTCTAATCTTCCAATTCTATATTATGTATATATATCCCAAACTTTGCACTATCAGCTATTACTTTTTTTGCTTCATCTAATCCAATTTGTCGGTCTTGGGCTATTAGTCTAATCCCAGTTTCAGAAACAAGAACTTTATTAAGATACTTTTCAGGACTTTGAGGTTTGGTTATTTCATATGTTAATTTCTTTAATTCAATAAGACTATTAAGTATGGATCGAATAATAAACATTCCTTTAGAACCATAGTAGCCTGGCTAATTTGGAAATATATATATTAGCATCTTATAAAGTTTTAAAAAACTTTAAAATTTTATAAAAAAATTAACATACTATATAAAGTTTAAAAACCTTCTAATAACTGCAGTTGGTTTTCTTGCGCCCTTTCCCAATAAATTATATGCATCTATTGCCAGATTTCTGAACCCACTTTCTGTTTTCCCATCTACAATATCTAACAATTCAGGAAATAGATCTCTGGTATGATTAGGTAGATCATCAAAATTAATTATTAATGGATAATTTTTTTGTTGACCATCTGGAACAATCTGAGATTTTGCATCATGAAGGCGACAAAATTCATATTGAGATATGATATTTGGAGAGCTAAAATGTGATACTATATATGATTCTATATGATGTGGAAGTGGTATGGGAGGTTTATTTTACAAAAAGGACATTGTTTAAACTTGAATTGTTATCTATAAAAATTGTTGTTTATAAAAAAATTGATTAATATGTATAATCAATAATTTTTAAAAAAAAACTTTTATTGTTTTTACCTTCATATTCATCTTTATAATTCACATTTTTATTGGTTTTGCTTTCATCATTTTCACTTTTATCATCATTATTTATACTCTCATTATTTTCATTTTCAAGATCATTAAGTTCACTATCATCTAAATCAATTTTAAAAATTGCATTTTCATCTCCTTTAACTCGTCTATAAAATGTTGGATAATAACATAAATTCATTGTTTTGAAAAAATTGGGAGATGCTTTTGCAGTAACCAAAGACTCTAAAGTAACCAAATATTCAGATAATTGTCAATTTACTAGACATAAAGCAGTCCACATTCTTTTTTTAGCTCTCGCATCTATCTTAAGATAATGTTGCATTTTTGCTAAGATCCATCCACGCTTGCTTTTGGGTGTTGAATTTTCTCCTAATAGAATATTGTTCATCTTTTTCTACTTAATTAATTTTGTTTTATTGCCTTTTGGAGGGTCTTGTATCACCAATTCCTTGAGCGCAGAATATGCTTGTGTTAAATTTATGAAATGCTTTAACTTTGCTAAAGCTAAATTTTTCTCAAATTTATTTAAAACATTTTTTTGCTTTTTCCATTGTTCAATACTACTTAGGGTGCAGAGTGGGCCGGGCTAAACCCAGAAATTAGTGGGCCGGGCCGGGCTCAGGCCTAGTTTCGGGCTCACATTTTTATAAAGCGGGCCGGGCTCGGGTCGGGCCTAAAAAATATCGGGCTGGTCCCAGGCCTCTGTAATATACCCGATTAGGCCCGGTTAGGCCCGGTAAACTCTAGAGGTAGATTACGTATATACGCATATATATACTATATAGGTATTTCTAAATATGCTTTTGCTTTTTGCTTTTTTTTTCAACAAAAGCCGAACTTGGGTTTTGTTGAAAAAAAAAGCAAAAAGCAAAAGTATATTTGAAAATACCTTATATTGTAGTTATAATGTAGGGGTAAGAAATTTAATTCTTGTGCACTAACCGATACGGTGCAAGAATAAAAACCTCAATTTACCTTATTCATTACAGAAGTAGATATTGATTTAAATTGTATTACTTGATTATCTTTTTTTTAAGGAATAAGATTTTAATTTTTGTCCTGAAATAATTGTGATTTTTAGACTTGCACCATATGTACGTATGTACGTAAACTTCACTAGGTAGGAAAACATACCCTTAGTAAGAAATCAAAAAGCCAGACAAGTAAGTCTGGTGAACGAATATAGATTAGAAGAACATTTTGAATATATTATTATCCATGCTATCGGTTTCAATACTATACTATCGGCTCTTAAAAAAAGGGTTTAATACGATTTCCGATGGCATCTTCTGCCATCAGAGTCAAAAATCTATATGAAATACGGGCCGGACCAGGCTTGGGCCGAATTTAAAATAAACCCCAGCCCGGTTTGCTTAGCGGGCTTTTTTTGTTGGGCTTGAGCCCGATTTATAACAAGGCCCAGCCCGGTTTGTTTAACGGGCTTTTTGTCGGGCTTGGGCTTGAAATCGTGCCTAAAAAAATTTTCAGGCTCTGTTTCAGGTCTTAGAAAGCCCGACCCGACCGACCCGGCCCGTTTCGCACCCTAATGCCACTTGTGATTGAATCTAAACTATCTTCAAATTCAATACTATTGTTTTCACTTACTACCAATTAATTTGTTGATTCAGTTATTTCTGCACCCAAGCATATAAGCATCCGCAATTCTTTGCCATTTTGCGACTAATAAATTAGCAAATAAAGATATTAAATTAAAAAACTACGATCTAGTAACACTTTTGTTATAATAAAATATATTAAAACTTCTATAATTAAGTTGAAAAAATTTTTACCATCTTTTTTCACTTTTGATTTTTTCGACTTTTCTATTTGTTTAAATTCTTCATTATTTATTCTTTTTTTAGATTGAACTATTAAACCTTTAAAAAAAAATATTAGACTTAAAAAACTTAAATAATAGTTGAAATTTTATGTAAATATTCATATTTGAAGGTTCACCAACTGATTCAAAATTTTTTAATCGTTCCAATTCTTCTTTTCCAAATATGTTTATAGCCTTTTCTAACCATGTTCTTACAGGGTATTTATTGGCGAAAGCCCAATTTTGCAATAATAATATTAATTGCAAACAGTATTTTTTTTCATTATCATCTGGACTTTTTAATTTTTCATTATATCCAAAAGCACTATAAAGTTTTAAGTTTATGTTTTTCCAAACATTATCAGGATCTTTGCCATTTATTTCACTAAATATAAGTGGCATTTGTTGTTGCTATTGCAGCTATAAATTTGTAGATGTTGAACTGCTTGAAAATTCTATTTTTGTATTGTCTATATGTTGGCTATTATTATGCTTAATTATAACACTAACATTTGAATCTATAGAAATATTAACATGTTCATTGAAAGACTGAATTTGTTTATTTCTTAGTATCATTTAATTAGAGTTAGTGAAATTACGAGAAATTTCTGCTTTTCCATTGCTATGAAATTTAATATTTTCTAAGTTTCTTGTGCATCTTTTCTAAAGCTCGGCTAGAAGTATTAAAAAATCTTCAGTAATAGGATATCTTTTTTTAAGGTTCATGTTTTTTAAAACAAAAATGCGATGAGAGCTAATTCTTTAAAAACAAAATGCAAATACAAACGCGAATTCAAACCACGATAGCTAATCCATTAAAACATGCAATAGTTATAAATTTATTGTAGATCCTAATATGTAATCGCTCTTATAATGCGATTTTAGATATTTCAAATGCGGTGCATATACATATATGCGCACCTGCATTTTACTATAAAAAATATAAATGTATATATAAAAACCAATTCTAATAATACATGCTGTAATCTGGATCTGAATTCGAATTAACCCAAATTTTAGAGTATGAAACACAATCTTGCTTAATCCGGTCTCAATCTAAATATTCCGGGGCCAAACTAATGTACAACTAATTTAGCATCTCTTATAGTTGCTCTTAGTTTACTATAAGATTAGCTGTAAAAAACATCGAAATTTTTTTAAAAATTGATAATATCTTAAAATTTTGTTTACGAAAACTCTTTCATGTTCTAGCTAAAAAAAAATCCTTGGCTCATACTTTTTAATAGTGCTTTCATTATTGATTGAATCAAAATTTCTAAGCTAATTTTATCCAATCAAAAATAGGGTTTTCTTCATCCAATAAGAAATGATTAGTTAATCTCATAATTGCCAGCATTTCTAAAAATAATTTACTATAATATAAAAAACTTCTACTTTGATCAAATTATGGAATATTTATAGTAATTTGATATTTTATATTAAATGGACGCATTGTCTGTATTTATTATATTCAACTAAAAATATATATACATTAAATGCAAACACATATATATTCTGAAAAATGAAAATTTATGATTAATCAAATTAATCATTATTTAGTTTAAAAACATTGTTCAATCTTTAGTTTTCCAAATTTGAAGATTAGAAATATGATTTTGATATGTCTTGATATCATGGGAGATCTTTAGTGTTTTTTGAATATTTCGATGTACAGCTTGCAAATAACGAGTATTTCCTTTAACAATTTCTTTCTTCAAATTTGTAACAAAATATTTTAACTCGTCAACTATTGATTTAAAAGATTCTAATTCATTATGCTCTGAGTAATCATTAATTAATAAAGGATTAAATATAATATTATAGCTACGGTCATTTGTGTTATTTGTACTTAAAAAAGAATCTTCCAGTAAGTTATTAATATTTTCGATATGAATGTAAGAATATTGAAAATACCGATTTACTAAAGAAAGTTGAACTAAATCACCTCCCACTAGTGTTGTTATTGGACATGTCCAATTGGACACGTCCAATTGGACAGGGCTAATTGGACATAAGGCTAAAAAGGCTAATAAATTTGGATTGGACTTTATAAATCCAATTGGCCTTAAGTAAAAAAAATTCTAACTCTAATAATATAATACTAAAAAAGATATTAAAAATATAAATACTATAATTAATTAAAGCAATTCTTGCTAATAATTTACTATATAAATTCAGATAATAAAATTTGAATCAAGCAGACAAGTCTATCACAATAATAAATCTACTTTCTAGTTAAAACTTTTTTTTATTAATTAAAAATTGAGCTCTAATCTATTAATTTATGTACTTAAAAGAAACTTAAATCAATATAATAAAAATTTAAATGAGAAATTAATTAGTATATTATTTGATAATATTTAGTTAATTAAATAAAAAAGCTTCTAAAAATACTTAATTGAAGAGTTTTTAAAGTTATTAATATATATGGCTTATTTAAATACAATATTGCTTTAAAATTTCATTAATATTGTAGCTATATAATATAAAGTTTAAATACAGAATTTAAGTTTTATTATATTTAATGCATTGTATACCTTGAAATATTATATTTTACAGATCATAATTTAAAATAAAATTTATATTTTCTACTTAACTTCTAACCTTTTAAAACCAACAAATACTTGTTTATTATAACTTTAAAATGAACCCTAACCCTAACCCCTAACCCTAAAAAGTGCATCCCAAAAAAATTTAATTTTTAAGATTTTATATTATAATTTCATTTTAATCTGCTGCATTAAATATTATTTTGTTTCTAGTATATACTTTATAATATTACATATTATTCTGTTTCTGGTATATGTGCTATAAGCCAAAAACAAATACTTATATATAAAAATATTACTTTCAACTTTTACTAATATGTATATTTTGAGTGAAAAAAGAATGATTACTTTTATTTTCTATTTTTATATATACAAAATTGACTGCAAATTAATTATTTTATAATTATCAAGTTATATAATATAAACTTCTTTTAACTTATTCAAAATTATTTATTTTTATGTATAATAACTAATATTATATACACAATATTAATTAAATTGATTATTTTCTATTCTACTTCTATGTTACTATCTAATTAATTCTACAGAGGTATACAACTAAACTATATAACCACAAGAAACAAATTTTTATCATGGGTTGCTCTATAAATAATATATTCTAAATACTATTTTTTTTTATTAAACAATTTTTACTATATATATTTTGTTAATAGGATATATATACAGTTAACTTTCTCTATTCTATTAAAAATGTTCTTTAAGGATTTTTATATGTAAAAATTTTTTTAGATTTGGTTCTCAAAGAGTTATTATTAGCTAATTTGAACTCTATAATAAATTTACAAATGTTTTAGAAGAATTTGTTTGGTTTAAAAAGAATTTAATAGTGTTTGGATTAAAAAGAGTTGATCTGTATATATAATAACAATTTGATATTAATATTTATAAGCCAAATGTTCTTGATTTAAGACTCTAATAGTTGATTATATAATTTTAAAGATAGTTTGTGCTTTTTTCAAAGCTTATTTTCACAAGTTTATATAAAAATTATATATTTTAAATAGTTTGTACAAAGTATTTTTATTACAAATATATATATATTAATTTTAAATAGTCTGTACAAAGTATTTTTATTACAAATATATATATATTATTAATTATAAAGATATTTATTGAACAAGATATATATGTCCAATTAGCCCTAGCCTTTATGTCCAATTGGACATATGGCTAATTGGTCAATTGGACATGTGGACAACAACTAAGGTTAATTAGCTATTTGTCAATTAGCCATATGTCCAATTGGACATGAGGGCTAGGGCTAGTGATTTTTTATTGAACTTAAGGCTAGTAACAACACTGCCTCCCACAGCCTTAACAAGATGCTTGTATATCATAAATTAATTAGTTAAATAGTATGAACTGAACAACTGCATATCCATTCTGAACATCAGTATAATATTAAGTTGGTTTTGAGATTGTTTGCTTTGATAAAAAGTACCAAATTTTTTAAAATTTTTTTTTCATGCTGCATCAATATGACCCATAGGGTTAAATCATACTTCCTAATTAGTTGAGGTACAAACCATGAAATAATAATATAAGATAATAAATCGAGTCGTGGCCTATATTATCAATACAAAAAATCATATTTAAGAAATTTTCAATGTGCTTCAACCAACATAGTTGTACGTGCTAAAGGTATTTCAAAGCCAGCAGACCATGCCCAAAGATGCCAACATTCAGGTTGGTACCACTCAGCCCAAAAATAGAACTACAAGTGTGGAAGACAATTAGTGACGCAAAAATCATATATTGTTCTTGTTGCATTCTTATAAATTGCTGATAATATTAAAAATGTTTCTACAGCATCAACTGGAATATTCTGATGATAATTCAAATGTTTTGTCATTAAGGTTAAAACTTGGTTGTGTAAAGATATAGGACAAAAACATTGTAAATTTCCTGAAGGTTTAAATTCTTTGGCAATAAAATCAAAAGTATTATGTGCAGAATCCAAATTACATATTGTTCTTGTTGAACATTCCTGGTTTCGCAATCTATGTAATGCAGCTCTACGAAGATGTCATAGGCATAGCTGAATTTTTGCATTAGGCCAAATATTTTTAATTGCATTAATTTGACTGAAATCTTTGTCTGTGAATGCGAAAACTGGATCTACACCTTTTTCCTATAATGCGTTTAAATATTTAATTAATGATATAGTGCGCATTAAAGGTACATCCTTTAGAGAATTTAAAAACAATAAAGGATAGCCAATACCTTCAATATTTGCTATAACTACATATAATTCAAACTCTGCACTATTCGTCTTGTAAGTTGCGTTTATAAGCACTTCATTATATGTACCATATACAGTAATAACCGTAAAAAGAGTGTAGCAAATGCAAGTTCATAAAGTCTATTTTCATTATTACTATAAAGCAATAAATCTTTATCATATTCTTTTAAAAGAGATTTTGCTAAAACAAATTGATTATCATTCCGATAGTAAAGCTCTTGATAAAATATAGTCCACCAATAATGAACCTGCTTTTGTGTTAAGGTTGGTGATTGTTGTTGTAAAATTTCCCAAAGCTGCCTTGGCGTAAGGTGAAGATTATTCTTAATAAATGTTATAATGTTTTCATTAATGCTCTCTTTTATTACTGGACATAAATAAAGTTTATTATAGCACAAATAAAGATGAATTATTGAATTTTCATAATCTAGTGAGAGTTTTACTAAACCTTCACAATTAAAATGAATCTGTTTCATACAGTACATAAGTGTTTTGGATTCGATGCTGAATGTTCATACTTAGATAAGAGGGAGCAAGTGTACCAGTAAGATTGTTTTTTATTAGTATTATTATATTGGCACATATAATTTCATTTATATCCATCAGCAGTTTGAATTGCTATAAATATTTTCTTAAAGAGAGCTTCATTAAATTTTTCATTTGATATGTTTATATTTAAGTCTAACTCCATTCCGATTTTACTATTTTCACAAGCTTCAACTTCGGTTAAAATATAATCTTTTATGTCATCTAGTTCAATTATATCACTTGTATTATCTCTATCATAAAGCTCTATATTATCACTTGTTATACTACTATTAGATGCCAATGGTAAATTAAGTTTCTTACGGCATAAATTGCAAGTCTTCAAATAGGCATACTTGCGATTAAAAAATTCCTCTTATTTTTTGTATGTTTACAACGTAAGCAGTTATGAGCCTGAATAAGAATTATATTAATATTTAATACGTATTATTAAATAAATAACAGTTTTATTGCACAAATATTACCTTTAGCATGATGATTTTATTTAACACGAATTTATAGTTTCTTTGAAAGATTCTAAAAAAACTTCTTGGTTAATAGCTTCTGAGTTTATATTCAAAAAAATTCTAAGCTAATAATCGTTTAAAAAAAAACTTACTTATTTAGATTTCGGTTTGCTTTTTAAGGAAATCAATTTTAAATATGATGCATGTAGCGAAAAGAATAAAGTTTCTTATGTAAGCCAAAAGTGTGCTATTTAAAACATAAATCAACTTTTGCAAGATTATCTTAGTAAGGCACATATAGTAATCTCTCGATATAAACTATAGTGAAAATCCTTTTTCTACATGATGACTTCACTAAAAGATCATGAAAGCAAAATTGGCATCAGAATTTTAATTATTTAACAAAGATTCCAAACACTTGCAAAAGAAAAAAAAGCAAAGAAAAGTGAAAATCGACAATAATGCACTAATTAAAAATATTACAAACAAAATTTTAAATATAGGAAGTAACACTTTATCCCAATATCTCCTAATCCAATATCTTGACTTAAATTCTGCCTTTATCTGCATACATATGTAGATAGTTTGTCTAAATCAAATACTGTCAAATAGAATTGACTGGGCTACGGCTAATATGAGCTAACTTGTCAGAATCATGATCTTGTCAGGGTTTGTATTACTCACGATATAAGAAAACATGTCTTTGAGAGAAATTTTAAGTTTCGAGAAAAATGTGATTTTTTTGTATTGTACGAAATTTCAATTAATTTATTTATATATATTGTTATAAATTTTTTTGTGAAACAAGATCATTAAAATCAAAAAAAAGTATACATTTTCCAAATAAGTCACCGAAAAAATAAAATTTTTTGGGCACATGTTTTAGAGTTAGGGTTAAAGTTAGAGGAGTTTTAGAGTAGTATTTATATTAAACAAGTATAGGCGGAGTTAAATAGGAATCGAAATTTTATTTTAATTAGCTAGAGCATTTTTTTCAGTTTCTATTTAACCATTTAAAACTCTACTTATACTTGTTTAATATAAATGCTACTCTAAAACTAACCTCTAACTTTAACCCCTAACTCTAAAAAATGTGCCCCAAAAAATTTTATTTTTCAGTAAATTGTCAATTTTTTTATACTATGAAAATAAATTATGCTTTCAGAATCTCCTTTTTTATTACCAAAAAAGTACTAAACTAGAAAAGGCATATATAGTTGCCTCTCTCTAATCTCGCCCTCAATATACCAGACTCTTGATAATCCGAACTAAAACATTCCGAACAAAATATTATATATATATTTCCTCTAGATATATCGAATTAATATAATAAATTTGCTATTCTGGATCTAAACACAAATTAATCAGTACATATAATCTTTTAATTAAATAAATTTACCGTATTTTTCGGACGTGGGTACCCGGGTATTTTCATATCTCAAATTCGTACCCGGGGTACGTCTATATGGGGGGTATACCGTATTGATAGGGGTACATAAGTCCAGTTCGGTAGTTGATTGAACTTCTATCACTATAAGATATTCATATGAGTGCTGCCAAAAGAAAAAGGCCATTCGGACTTTCAATTATATTTTGTGTGCAGTTAGCTATCTATGAAAAATTTATTATTATGATAGACTTTCCATAGACGGTTAACTGTACACAAAATATAATTGAAAGCCCGTACGGCCTTTTTCCCTTGGCAGCACTCGTGTGAAATTGCTAAAAAAAAAAAAAA
>QKWP01000306.1:212245-266019 GCA_003550325.1 Gigaspora rosea | reverse complement strand
TTTTTTTTTATAATGAAGCTTATTCGCTTGTAACGTTTTTTACAAAATGCACTAGCATGTTTTACTAATGTTTGATATAAAAAACGTGTACCGTAATAATAATGTAATGATCGGGTATTGAATTATTAAAGAATTCTGTAGCAATAAAAAATTAAATTTGTGCTTACTAAATTAAGGCATCGTTAAATTAAAAATCCCGTTTCACGTCTGTCGTCAAATATTACAATCATGATTCAAAAATCGGGTTGTTATTACTTCGTATATGTGTATCATTAGAAAACATATGTAATACCCGGGTATAAATCATGATCGGGTCCTTCCAAACCCGTAGAGGGTACACCGCAAGGGGGTACCCACGTCCGAAAAATACGGTATATTGTAATATGAATAAATTTTATTTTTATAATTAATTAAAATTAGTGTTCTGACCCGGGTCAGATAATA
Organism: Gigaspora rosea; assembly: GCA_003550325.1. Classification (NCBI taxonomy): domain Eukaryota; kingdom Fungi; phylum Glomeromycota; class Glomeromycetes; order Diversisporales; family Gigasporaceae; genus Gigaspora; species Gigaspora rosea. The sequence continues at coordinate 265,575 of QKWP01000306.1, read as the reverse complement.
GTGACCCGGCGGGTCAAATATTTAATTTGGGTCATGACCCAGGTCAGATAATAGTAACCTAATAGGTCAAATATTTGACAACTTTTTCTTCTCGCAACAACCTTCACCTCTCCCGATAACCCTTCTTTCCTAACAAACCCTCATTTCTTCTGATAACCTTCTCTTTCCTTTCCTGAACTGTCCCTTTCTCAAAAATCTTTTCCTCCCAAAAATCTTTCTTTTTTTGAAACCTCCCTTCCTACCACTACACTCCAAAACAAATACTTTCCTCTATCGGTTTTTCAAAACCTTCCTTTATAATTATTTTTAACATACTAATTAGCGGTAAATTAAATAGATAAAAAAACAAATAAAATAAATTAATAAATTATTAAAAAAAAAGAATCTTTAATATTAAAAAAAAAGAATCTTTATAATTTAACAAATTAATATCATTGAAATTTATACCCACATACTGTAATTTATGTGATCGATTAATTAATTCATCATAAAATTATTAATTCATCATGAAATTGTAAATTATAATTTAACAAATTTATACTCACAACCTGTAATATTTATGATCGATTAATTAATTAATCATGAAATTATAAATTATAATTTAACAAATAAATATTGTTGAAATTTATACTCACCTCCTGTAATTTATGTGATCGATTAATACAATTCATCATGAAATTATAAATAATAATTTAACAAATAAATATTGTTGAAATTTATACTCACATACTGTAATTTATGTGATCGATTAATTCATTATGAAATAATAAATTATAATTTAACAAATATCGATAAAATTTATACTCACATTCTGTAATTTATGTGATCGATTAATTCATCATTAAATTATAATTATAAATTAACAAATAAATAACGTTGAAATTTATACTCACATACTGTAATTTATGTGATCGATTAATTCATCATGAAATTATAAATTATAATTTAACAAATAAATATCATTGAAATTTATACTCACAAGCTGTAATTTATGTAATTTATGTGATCAATTAATTAATCATGAAATTATAAATTATAATTTAACAAATAAATATCAGATGTCATTAAAATAAATACTCATTCCCTATAATTTATGTGATCGATTAATTCATCATGAAATTATAAATTATAATTTAACAAATAAATATCGTTGAAATTTATACACACATACTGTAATTTATGTGATCGATTAATTCATCATGAAATTATAAATAATAATAAAAAAAAGAATCGTTAAATATAATAAAAACAATAAAATAAAAGTAAATAAATATTTAAAAATTACGGCAATAAAAAAATAAAAGTAAATTTAAATAAACTTATTAATAATAAAAAAAATATCAAAAATTTCACTGCCAATCAAATTTTAAATCACATGTAATTTTGTAACTCAAAATTTACATTATATCGATACTAGTAAATTTTGATTTACAAACTTTACATTGTGATCTTAAAATTTTGATTAGCTGGCGAAATTTTTGTATAGTATATATTTTTAATTTAATAAAGATAAAAAATTTATTTTATATATTAATTTAATTTTTATTTATTTTTGCGGTTAGTATAATTCTGTGACCTTATTATTAATTTTTTTATGATTAAATAATTATGATTTCGATTATGATTCAATCATAATCATTTAATTATAAAAAAAATTAATTGTATTATAAGTATTCATTTTTATAAATAAAAAATAATAAAAAAATTTATATCAAAAAAAATAAATAAATAAAAATAAATAAAAAATAATTATAATTATAGAGATTATAAATTTTTGCTTTTTTTATTTATAAATTTAATTTTTTCTTTTTTTTAAACATTTTTAAAATTATATTTATTTTTATTAAAATTTTTTTTATTGATATTTTTATTTTTAAATTATTTTAAATATTTCGTTATTTATTTATTTATCTATTTATTTATTTATTAATTTATTTGTTTTTTTGTTATTTTTCTGTGAGTAGGTTTTTAATAGTAGGTATGAAGTGTTAGTTAAGTAGAATAGGTGAAAATGGATTTTTAATGGATAAAAGTGGGGTGGATAAATTGTTTATAGATGGAAAAGTGGAGCAGATAGATCTTTTACAGGTGGAAGAATAGGGCGATGGATGTTATTTAGAGAGTAAATATATGTATATATGCAATGATAGAAATAAATAGTGTAAACAGTTTTTTTTTTTTTTTTTAAGTTTTTTTTCACATTTTGTGCTATATATATTTATAATCTATGCCAGATGATGTATTAAATGGGCTTAAAAAATTTTTCATCTCCATTTTTTTTTTATATTAGTAACTCTTTATATATTGAATTTTTATTAGAATTCAGTTTAGAAAGAGAAATTTTATATTACGAACTTTCTCTATACCGAACAAAATCTCTTGGGACAGCCTGTTCGGATAAGAAAGAGGCAACTGTAATTCTTCTTTGGTCTGAAATTATCATACCTTCTTGTTCCTCAATTCTTCTCCTTATTTTCTCTTCTTCTATTCTTCTTTTTTCTGTCAACCAGAGGCTATACCGTTGCTTCTACTTTTCTTTCACTTTTTCCAGGATTTCTCTTGTCCAGCATTGTGGAATCTCTTGTTTTGTTATTTCTAACGTTTGCAGAAGTTTAACTATTCAGTTACACTTTGATAACTCTATATTTTTTCCCATATTGTGTTTCCACTTTCTGCACACTTTGCTAAGTAATTTAACCTTATTTCTTAAGGCCCTAAGTTCTATGTTTGGATTGTTTTGTACTATCTCCTTCTTTTTCTGCTTCATAAAAAGATGTTTTCTTGCTGACCCGATAATACAGTCTTTATTACTTTCCACTTTCTATTCAAGTCTTCCAGGTCTGTTTTCTCTTTCTTGTTAATACTTCTGGGGATATTTTTCTATTGTGTACTTAAGGCCTTTTCTAGATGTTATATATATGCTATTCAATGTTCATTTTCTACTTCCTTCATGTCTACCATCAGTCTTGCAGAGTTAAAACTTGGTTTCTTAGATCGTCTTGTTTTAACAAAGCCTATATCTGTTGTTATATTTGCTGTTAAAATAACATAATCGCTTGCTATAGTTGTTGTCATATCTATGTGTTGAACTTCTAAATATTCTTCTTTAATTCCTTAGAAACCCATATGTAGTCGAATCGTAACTCTGTTTAATTATTACTCCAAGTGTGCTTGTATTTGTTTGGATTTATTCATCTATAAGCATCTACAAATCTGCTGTTTTCTAATTCTCAGAATGTATCTTCTATGATTTTGTTTCTTTTACCATCTCTACTTCTCCTGATTGCTTCTTCCTATCTTTTATAGTTAAGGTCCTTAGCTATGATATATCGTTTCTCTTTATTCCGCTTTTCTTCAATCTTGTTCTTTAGAAATTTTTTAATTTCAGCTTTGGTTTTGTCATTTGTTGGAAGAGCGTATAAAATAATAATGCTGAAATCTATTTTCTTAAACATTAGAATAAGTTCTATATTATAAGCACCCGATTTGTTTACTTGGGCCATGTGTTTTGCCCACTTATTCCTGCTCAAGATACCAATACCGAAACCTTTCTTCTTCTCTTCTAGTAACCTATAATGTCCTTTTCCTGATTTAACAGCCATCTTTCTTCCTTTTCTGCTAAATTTGTTTCTCAAATTCCAATAATATTCAACTTATCTTCCTCCATTAAATCTAACAATGCTTTGAGTTTTCCTTTGTTACTTTTAAAAATCTCATTAATATTATGAAAACCAAAACTAAGTACACTCAAATCCTTTTTAATATTCTTGTTGTTGCAGACACTATGAAACTCCTCTTGATTAGAACTGGCCTTCTTCTTTTTTTTCTTTAGTGTTTATTTGTGGTCTTTTCGAGAAGTTTTCTTGTGAGGCCAGTTCTTTCTCATACATTTTAACTGGTACGCCTATTATGAGTGGTAGGGAACTGCTTCTTTAATTCTTGGATCCTTTTTAATGATGTCAACTATACACCCTTTTATATCTTTAAGGACTGATTTTGTAATCATTTCAATTATATCTTCTAGCTTATAGTCTTTTTCTACAGCTTTTTGTTTTTCCTTCTTGTTTTGAGTTAATACCAAGCAATTTGGTTTGTTCATCTCATTATCTTCTTTTGTGCTTTTCAAGCTTTGGATTGTTCTCTTATACTCCAGGATTTTCCATCCTATTCACTATCTGAACCTGGCTTTTAGAATTCTCTACTTGCTTAAAGTCCCACTAGAGTGCCTTGTTATAGTAGTAAATATTTTAATGAGTCGCTTTTTCTTTATCCTCATTTGTTTCAAATTCAACCACTACTTGGCTTCTAGGGTTTCCATTCCTATTGTGAAAAATATGTACTTCCTTTGCTCTAATTCTTCTTAGCTGCCTAAGTAACAGCACCTCTTTCATATTTGTCGGTAGATTATTGAGCCTTGCATGGTGAGTTCTTCTCAATTCGAGTTGCTTCTTATTACTTTTTTCTGACATAATTCTTGCTAACTTTTCATTTTTTAACGGCAGGACCCAAAGCTTTTCAACTTCTGTTTTAATCGTCTTGAAAGAATCCTCTTCTTTCCAATATAGTTCGGCTCGTGTCTTCCTGTTTTTACTGTGCAGAATATAAATTTCGTTTAGAGCTCTTATTCTTAGTTTAATCAAAGCAATTATTTTCTTTTTTGATATATAATATAGCAAATCCCATATCGTACACCATTTTTTCCTTTCTGTTGTATTAATTCTTTGTGTAGGGGTTTTTCATTACTTCTTTTCAATTCAGAATTTTGATTTATGTCTTCTGTTTCTTTTTCTTTTTTAATTTGGCCCGCTGATAAAATACCTTCAGTCTTTGTGTCTATCTTGTTATCATTTCTTTTCTCTTCAAGTTCGTTTGTTAAACCTTTATCTATTTTTTTAGCATCTTTAATTATCTTCTTCTTTTCGGTAGACTCTGCCTGATTCTCCTTGAGGTGTGTTTCTTTATTACATTAAAAATCTGCTGTTTAAGTTCCTTATTACCATAGTCAATTTCACTTGTCTCTGTAATTGCAAATACTATCTTTTGGTATAATTTTTCAATTTCGATATCTTTAATATATTTGGTACAGGGTCCTTTTCTTTAATCTTTTTTGCACCATTTACTGCCTGTTAATACTGTATCCAGTTATATGTTTTAATTGCAGTATGAATTACGAAGACTGTTTCTGGTTTTTCTATACCCAGGAATTCTGCAATTTCAATATCTCTCTTGAGCACCCTGCTGTGCTATTCATTTAGAATCGACATACCGTATATTTCCAAAAATAAGCACCTTTTTTGGGCCAAAAATTACAGGAAAAAACATAGTGTAGCTTATTTTTAGTGTATAGACATTTTTGAAAAATTGAAAAACGTACTAATAAAAACTTGTCCAAATGACACCAAATTTTTACAATGGGTATATTTTAATGTGCTAAACAACTTTACTTAATTGAACTTTTAAAGTTTTTAGTAAAAAAAGTTTTATATATAGCAACTGCTAATGCATTTTTTAAGATTTTTGAAAAAAATCAGGAGGTAGCTTATTTTCAGAGTAGCTGAATATATGGTAATTATTTGGTCTTGATGGCAAAATAGCTGATTAAATTCTTTTATGCATTCCATAATAATCTATATATTTTTTACTATAGATCATATATTAAAGGAGTGGCAATCAATTAATCGACAATCACTTCACCGACATAACATTTCACCAACAATTATTCACCGACACGTTCATTTTACCGACAGTTTATTTCACCGAAGCTCATTTCACCGACAAAGTAATTCTGGTCATTGTCGTTAGGGACAGGGTAGAATTAGGTAGAATTAGGGCTAAAGTTAGGGTGCTTTTTGAAAAAAAAACTTGTCAGTGAAATGAACTTTAGTGAAACAAACTGTCGATAAAATGAACTTGTCGGTGAGTATTTGTCGGTAAAATGTTATATTGGTGAAGTGATTGTTAGCGAAATAATACGAACCCGTATTAAAGTTGTTTAAAGCCTGTTATTTTTACTTATTGTTGTTGATTGTATTACTATCTATTGTTAAATGCACGACCGTAGCTATTTTTGTTACTTGAACGAATAATTTCTTTTGTTTGTATTACAACAGAACCCCGAAGAACTCTGATACAACTTAGATCTGAGTTTGTATAATATTAGCCAAATAGGCATATAAAATAGGCCAAAATTTAAAAAATTTACTATATAAAAATGCAGCGTTTGATGAATTTCTATGCAAAATTTCCATTTTTAGTAACCTCTGAGTTATATCAGAGTTCTTCAGGGTCCTGTTACAACGCGTATTTGTTTTGTTATTTACTTATTTTGATCAGTTACGTGTTTGTTTTTTTGTACATTCACTGATTTGCATTTCAGGGTTTTCTAAAATCACTACTTTTCTAAGAAAATTTTCCGAGAAAATTGTTTTTTCTAAGTTGTACTAGCTCAAAGCGGTTTTTGTATACTGTTGTTTTAAATTAAGTTGCTTCTGCTACTTTTAGCTATCCTTTGATATATCAGGTTTCCTTTATTCTATGTTGTTTTGATGTTTTTGTCGATTTTGTTTCTGCTAAAATTTTGGCCACAGGGATCAGCAGAGAGTGTTGTATATGACAATCCCCTATTTTGTTATATTACTACTTTCAATTAGATATTGATATATTATGCAGTAATTTGTGAAAAAAGTCTTTACTAAATTAATATTATTTGAATAGCATATAGAATTAGCTTAACAGCATGGCTAAATTGTAAAATATGCATTCCTAATTAGGCACTAAGTTGATTCTTAAATGAATTTATTCAATTTCAATTAACAAATTTTGAGAGTCAAAAATTTTTTTGTAAAGAAATATAGCTAGTAGAATATATGCAGTCCTAATTAGGAATAAAGCTAATTCTACCTAATACATTCCTAACTAGACACAAAGTTGATTCTTTAATAAATTCATTCAATTTCAATTAACAAATTTTGAGAGCTAAAAATTTTTTGTAAAGAAGATGGCCAGTTCTTTATTTGTAGAAAAAAGATTGGGTTGACATAGTAAGCAAAATGCATTAACAGATCAAGAAATTGAAGAGCAAGAGAGTTAATGAGCATAGATTAGGGACATGTAAAAATTTGGATATTATTTATACAAATTTGGAAATCATATAAATAAAATCCAAATTTTTACAGGTCCTTGACGTAGATTACAAAAGAAATAAATTTTATCACATGCTGTTTTATCAAATTTAACTATTCAAATTTTTTATTTTAAAACAATACATAAGCATAATTCTGTATCTTAATTTCAGTGACAAATAATTTTATTTTAGAACAATACATAAACATAATTCTGTCCATTCTATTTTTGTAGTGTTAATTGTTACTCTGTTTTGTCCATATTATCCATAAACCGTCCCAATTTCCGTCACGTGACCCTTCACGGCCCGATCCTATTGGAGTCCTAACCGTAGACTATAGAACTAAATTGACCTTTTACTGTTAGGCCGTTTGAAGTTGATTCTTTGGTTAACATCACTTTCTAGGACTCTCAGGATGGGGGGGGGGGGGTAAAATGAAATGAACATATAAAATGAATAAATATTGGCCAATTTCATTGGTCGATGTAAATCAAGTGATCAGTGATAGTTATCCAGCGTTTTGAATGGTTGTTCGTTTTTCGGGGGAGACTTCAACTGAGGAGGGATGGTGATGTTAACCGAAGAATTAACTTAACGTTAACAAAAAAAAAAAGAATCATTAAGTATATGTTTTATAGACAGTTATTTTTACAAATTTTTATAAATTTCAATAATTATTTTTCAAGCCATATTGAAAAAAACTGAATAAAGTGAGTGATACGAAATGCTATCAGTGTGTGATAAAAATTTTTAAAAATTTGCAAGCTTTTTGTGATTTACTGCCACAACTTTTCATTATTTTAATCGTTATTATGCGTTTTTCGAATATTGAATCATTTATTTACGTAGTGATACATAAAAAAAACTTACGTATATTTTTTTGTGAAAAAATTAGAATTCTCGCATTGTGTTACCTATTTCAACGCGAAATTATTATAGCTAATATTTACATCCATTATGAAAAGTAAATAAGCTAAAAGTTTGCCCTAAATTATAATAAAAGGCAACAAATACAAATGGATATGAATGAAACATTTTTAAGCATTAGCCTTAGGCTGTTTCTTGAATAAATTTATCTAGGGGAATCTTTTCTGCATAAGCCGATTTACGATAATCATCTGCCAATTTGGCAGTCTCCTTCCATCATTCCCACGATACAGAAATAAAAACTAATAAATAAATCAACCTCTATAAAAATGCAGTAAATATTTTCTTTATATAGAATCATATATATGTTACATGCAGTTTCTAAATCCTGTCATTGTTAATTGACATATCGTTTTTCAATTTCCACCGATTGAAAAACGACCCGGGTCAATTCTTTATATATTATACGTATAATTGTATATTCAGTTGATATTAATAATAATGAAATAAATAAAATAACACGGTAAATTGAATCCAAATGTCGGTAAGGTGTCAAGAATTATGCGATGCGCGATCTGGGTCATTTATGCGATGGATGTGAAATAATTAAATAGAAGTGACAAAGCATGTGCTAAAATTCGTTTATACCCTGAAGCCGGTAACCAATTACCGTAGTGCACTGACCAAAGTACCCGGTAAACTCGTGTAATGCAAATGTTAAATTAAGTTATCAATCTGCATTAGCCAATCAGATGAATTTCTATCAGCTAATGCTATCATCTCTACACTATTAAGATCGTGCGTAGCTTTCCTCCCTGAGCGTTGAATATAATGGACTCAAAAGATCTTCCACCTAAACAAACTTTCAACTTCATTTTTGAATATGGTCTGTTCATTCTGATAATTGCAATATATTTATATATTCAAGACTGGGAAAAGTTAAGATTAAAACGACATAGATTTCCTCAGGTGTTTATTCAATTTTGTATCTTTTGGTTTCGCGTAATAATAAAACCACTCGTTTCTTTAAGGAAAGATTGTCTTTTTTTATTGAATAACGTTATATATATTTATCACAAAGCGAGTTTTAGGAAACGAAAATTGGGCACCACATTTCATTTATCCAAATCATTGGCGAGGTGGATCTACTACTAACGTGTCGCGACAGGTTTTATTTTAATTAACTGTCAAAATTTTCATATACGTCCAAATTGACTAATTTGTCTTCTTTATATAGGTTGGTTATACTTGGCAACCACCACATATCATTTCAACATCCACGTATGCGATCATAGTTATTTACTTAATCATTGTTTACACATTATCGTTAATGTGGGAACCCCCAAGAAGAATTTGTGAAATTAAGGACACATCAGCACACTTATATTAATATGTAATAAAGTTTTTTTTGTATGAATTTTACTCATACAAACATCGAGCACCACTTATCATTTAATTCCTACGGGTTTTTAAATATATATACAGATATAGACGTAGAATTTTATATTTGGTTTCATTTTCTTGTACATTAAAGATACATTTAAGTGTAGAAAAAAATATATACTTTCAACAAATTGTTGATTCATTCATTGAAATTATTTCAGTTGTTCGAAAAGCTTTGGGGCAGCCTGCATAAAAATATAAATTAGATATGTCGTAATATAAAAATTAAAATGAATTATAATTAAATAATTTACTTACGCAATTGTTGACGCAATGTAAAAAATGAAGAAGCTCTTCGGTACCTTGTGATTATCAGAATAAAGTTCAAGTTATTAAATTCGTAGAATTCTATTTGATGAGAATGTGAATAATTTATATCTTACAAGCTTCATCTGTCTCTCCAGCCTCAACTCGACTATTACATTCTTCAAGGTGATGTTTCAGAGGTGCACAAGCTGTAGTATTACCACAAGCTGTTATAATTGTTTGAAATTAGGAACTTGCATATAAGTAATTAATAGACTTTCACGATAAAAAAAAAAATACCTTCATCGATCGCTATTTTTGGATCTTCGGGATCTTCCTCAACTGTCTCTTCTGTCTCTTCAGGCTCTTCAGATTTAGCTTCTGCATGAACAATTGAAAAAAAACCTTTTTCTTGTTGGGTTTTTTCAGTCATTTGCGATGTTATCGTTATGCCCGTAATGCACGTACAGTAATGAATTTTTTATTTTTATTAATAAAATTACTGATTAGATCTTGATGAGATTATAGCAGATCAGTATGGTATAGGTGAGCAGATCCGTATAGTATAGGCCAAATTTTTAAATCTATACCATACTAATCAGCTATAATTCCTGACTCTAACCCTAACCCTAACGCTAATATATATTACGCCGGATCAGTATAGAATAGAAAAATTCGGCCTATACTACAGTACTATACGACCTATACCATACTGATCTGCGAAATACCTTATTTGGGGGTAGGCTAAAGCCAGGTACATCACGAAATTACCCGATATATAACCCGGATCAGTCCGAACAAAACAAAGCGAGACGGCAAAGACAAAAACACGAAATATAAAAAATGGCTATCCAAACCGTCTTGTTTGACTAAGTAAAAGTGTCGGAAATGCGATTTTACTATATAAAAACCACCTCCTAATCTAACCCTAACCCAACCCTAACCCTAACCCTAACCCTAACCCTAATTAAAAAATCGGAAAAATCGGAAAAATCGGGTAATCTCGTGATGTACCTGGCTTTAGCCATCCCCCTTATTTGGCAGCAGAGTCATTTTCTCATAACAATATTTATCCAAATCAACTTTAAAGTATTTCAGATAATGCTATAAATTGCTAGATATAACCATAGTTCTTAACATTCTAATTTTTCAATTAAACTTCCACCTTTTTTTATTAGCAATTAAAATTGCAACAAATGGGTACAATTTTTTGTTTTATTCAAACTCAAAAAAATTTTTTTTTGTTGAAATCGCGTGATTATCGTATTTACAATACTAGACCCATCAATTGTATTATGCGCGTGCTATTGGTTTTGTGACCCGGAATTCGTGGGATCTGTAACAAGGCGTGATTGTTAATTGCGTGATGCATAAAATTAATTAAAAGTCTAAGCGTTGACCGGATAATGATATATCCGGTATTATAAAGAGAGGAGATTCTCTAATAAAATAATAGAAAATTCACTTTGAATGTAAATGTTCTTAATATACATTGAGTGATCTATCTTGTGGTCGTTATGAAGGAAACGTTGGAGTGAAGGTGGAAAGGACCTTAACTCGAGGGAAAATTGATTTCGCATACAGAATCTTACCGCGACATACGTATACGCAAGGACGATGATTTTCTGCATTTCACGGAATGCCGCAGAAATCACGGAATTAGGTTGTAAACACGGAATGTATTAAGAATAGCACGGAGTTGCCGCAGAAAGTAGGGATTTGTAAATAGTGTTTATAGTCGATTTGCGTTAGTCGATTTTTATCGACTTAGCCGGCTTAGTCAGCCGATTTTTCAAAAAATCGACTTAGTCGATTTTTATGTTAGATTATATTAAAAATCACAATAACCAATCAAATTAGGCCGGACCAGTGGTTTATATTACATCCACTTATTAGGATCCGAAAAACTCCGAAAAGAAAAAAATATCGCAGAAACCACGCAGAACCTATAGAAATACCACGGAAACTGTGCAAAATTAATTAATTTTATTTAGAATTGCAGTATAGCACCGCAGAAAATCATCGTCTCTGTTGATCACCTGATTTCATATGATCACAACATGATCACTATTAAAAATGATCTATGTTCACCCTACCCTTAAATCACATATAAAGTATCTACGTCAGATAGGGGGCTACTTTAGATAGGGGCTACTTTAGATGCAATAGGGGTCCCCAAAAAAATGTTAATAAAAAGGCCAATAGTTCTGCCTCTAGTGCCTATACAGTACAGTACATTATAATTATAACAATCATTCAAGACAAGAACATCTATCTATATTCGCACTGTAATTTAAAGTCGCCAATGACCATCATAACCAAGGATAAGGATTGGAAACAGGTTATTCAAAAATTTCAAGATGAAATACCTTCAATCACTAGCTTGGATTATGACTCGTCACCATGTATCATTCGAAGTTTTTTTGTCGACATTGATGATGTATTTAACAAAATTCCGGTTCCTTACCCGGACATTCGCATCTACGCTGATGTAGTTAGATTTTCTGGCAAACGCCACCCCCTGCTTGAAAACAATAGTTTATTTACATTTGCTCGTCAAGTAGAAGTGGAAGCACATCAATTTAAAGAGAAAATGCATATTTGGCTTGTTTCTGAAAACATAAAAAATGCAAATTTCGAACTCTATACTAGCAAAATTTTAGGAAAACTACGTGTGGGAACTCAGCTATCCACTATTACTGTTGATGTTTCGGATTCAATAGATATAGGTACTAGGGTATATTTAAAGAATGATACGCTTATCAAAGAAAAAATTTCAAAAGTCGATGAAAATGAGCTTGATTTGGGCAAGACATGCGAATGTTCTTAGGAGCAACGTTCCAAATTGCATCAATATCGCTTAATTCTTTCCCAAATATTGCATTTCCATTACTTACATGGATCCAAAAAGTAACTGCTAGCACTATAAAAGGTAGCGACCTCTATAATCAGTCGAGCGCTCTTTTAATATATTTAGCAAACAATAATTCAGGCGTGATATTTGTGCCCTTTTTAAGCAGAAAAATTTACATTGAAAGTTTTGAGCCGTTTCTGAAAATTTCTAAGAAATATGAGACTGAATATTATCGGTTTATTGATAAAACAGAAGCAATTGACGATCGCAGAAATTCTGGTAAACTTATGATACAATATTATGAAGATGTGAGTTCCGCTAATAAAAAGCTGATAAGCCAAGCAGAGAATGATTATAAAGCAGCTCAAATAGCATGCGACGATGCTGAAGTTCACTTGGTAATCCAGATAAATGAATTGCGCAGAGTAAATGACAATTTCAAGATGGAGTTATTCAAATGGAAATTTGTAAAGTCATTTGAAGCTACAAAAGAATTATGTTTTGCTGTATTAGAATTTGCCGATGCAGTTGCCCAATTATCTGTCGGTAATATTACCAAAGCACCACAAACAGGAGATGCCATTGTCAAAGCTGCAGATGCTGTAAGTAAAATCGAAAAAATAGGCAACAAAATGAAGAAGCTAGCTGAAGTCATGAAGAATCTCCAAAAAATGGTGGACAATCTTTCGAAAACATATTCTGCAGTTAAAAAACTTATAACCACGACGAAGGAACCCTCCTTAGAAAATGACCTTGGCCTTCTTGAAGTCAATAATAGAATTCTAACTAAGACATCCCATGAAGATTGGAATATCTTTGTTCTTGAGAGTAAAAGTTTGTTTCAACCTATAGAATCGGAGGTTCCCTACACAAAAACAGTTTTGTCAGAAATTGAAAAATTCGCCGCTTACGGATCAGCTTATAATGCATCAAAAGACGGATTTATTTCTGCAGGCAGGGCTTAGGTTGAATTAAATTTAAATCAAAATATTTCGCAAAATCAAGTAAAAAATTGGCAAAATTATATCGACAATCTTTCGAGAGAAAATAAAGATTACCAATTAGCTGCTCAAATGTGTTTCAATCGCTTATTAGATTTAAAACGGTGCTTATTGTTACCTCTTCTTAATTATGTACATGCCTACGAATATTGGGCATTGTCATCTTCAGATGTTTCACCTAGCATGAATAAAAATATTAACCAGTTCTCAGAAGATTTGACTAAAATTAATGAAGAATTTCAAAGAGCCTTAAATTCTTTCTCACCACCTCCTCAGACAGTTAAATTTAAGATAAATTTCGATCCAAATAACTCGAAATCTCCGGAAGAAGCCTATAACGCGAACCTATTACTTTCGCAAATGAAAGAAAAAAATTTTGCAGTATTTAATATTGCTTTGAAAAACGAGGTGTTCAAAAACTATGATCGTATTAGAGTCAAAACAATTCGTTGCTATTTGAAAGGGGTAAGAGCTTCGGATATTAATGATAAAATTACTATTCAAATCAGTACATCTGGTGTCTATTATGACAAACGCAAAAATAATATTTATAAGTTTTTGTCGGATCAGCTATCACGTGAATTTTCTTATGAGTCAAACAACAATAAAAACATTATAACAGATGGCAAAATTGATGAGGATTTTAAAGATTATTATTTCCAACCAACGGTGTTTACTCAATGGAAAATTAAAGTGCCTGAAGAGAAAAATAAAGGAGTTGATCTTTTTAATGTGAAGTCAATTAAACTTAGGTTTTTTTGTAGTGCGATACCATTACAACTATGATCGTTCAACACAATGCTAAAGTGTTTATTATATTCTAAACTCAGGATCTGATAAGTATCCGAAGCATTTGTTTTTTTTTTGTTACCTGAATCATTGTTTTATTTTTGATGCATTAATAAATGGGCGGCGTTTGTTTATTTCTTACTAGTGCGATGGGTACCACCCATCTTATTTAGTATTTTTATATTATAGTAAAAAATTCTTACAGAACTTATCAACTATTGCGATACAAGTATATAATTAAGGCTTTAATTGGCATTAGATATATTGTACACGCAATTTCTATTATAATTTATGGTGAAGATTCTGTTGTAGGATTTATCCACTAATGCAGTCCATGTAGTAGTTAGGGTTGAATTAACTTGCATTAGAATCATCATGATTTTTATTATGAGTTACCATAATAAATTCTGTTATAGAATTTATTTGCTTTTCCGGTAACAATATATTTGGCTAAGATCAAGTTATTTGCATTATTTGCATTACTATTATCGTGATTTTTTTCATGAGTTGTAAAAACTTCATTATTCCAGTGACTACAGTATGTAGTTAAGGAGAAATAGTTTGTATTGGTATTGCGACTAATTTATGAGATACCCCAAATTTTGAAAAATTTGAACGTTAAGATGCAAATTCAGATTTTGGCTGAGATAAGAAATTTCTCCATGGTTAAGATGCGTCGTATAATAAATTTTTATGTCTAACAAGGGTGGGAAAGATGGTTAGACGCGTTATCATTCTAGATCAGAGGTCCGAAAAAATTTTTCAGGTTTGGTATCGGTTATTAATATGTAGCTAGCCAATAATTTTTTTATCTGTACCCACGAAAATTTGTACATAGGATTTTGTAGAACATTCAAAGTTGTTTCAGTCAAGAGATGTATTGCAAAGCAGTTAAAGAATAAAAATAAATAGCTTAAGCATTTCGATCATTACACACAGTCGGCATCGACATATATGCGATCGAAAAGTGCACGAAGTATCAACATAATTTTAGCTATTCTTGTATCATTTTAGATGGGCTTTACTTCAATGATATTCATCACTTGCAGCTCATTTAGCCCAACATCGCACTAAGTGATAATATAGTAAAAATATTACCTCCAACTAATCGATTGCTTAATCCTATCTCTATGTGATGTCGGTTAAATGAACTTTCGGCGAAGGGTGGAATTTACAGTACTGATTTTAGATAAATGTCAATAACAAGATTATTGAGATTTGCTCAGTATCACCTTGATTACTATGATGGATCAAAATAAAGACTGCTTGAGTAGCTTTTGTGTGGTTCATTAAACAATCAAAAGTTTTATAAATAAACAAAAAACTATTTATTTTAATAGTTATAATTTTTGATAAATAGGCGCAAAAAAAAAAAAAAAAACAAACAAAAAAAAGGTAGTTTGAAACAAAAAGTTTGTTTGCTAAAACAGTAAACTCTGAATATTTTTCATTATTTAAATTTTTTCTTAGCCATTATAAATTAAATTTTCATACATTATTTACAGTGCCTGCTATAAGTATCTGACCCAGATAACTTTTAATAGAATATTTGAAACACCTTGAAATTTTCTATGACCAAAGAAACATTATAAAAACTGATTATCCATACTTTTTGTAGAAGAGGCTCTAGCTATAGTTGGTTTTTTCTTTTGATAGAACTTTGTTAACAAGTTAGTACAAATATATATTATTTTTTTTTTTTTTGTTTATTTAAAATGCTTTGCATTTTTTTAATTTGTAGTTATGTTTTCTAATAAAAATTCTAAAGTATAAAAAATTTGTTGTTCTTCAAGATTATGTTTTCAAAAGCTTTATCAATAATTTTCTGAATCTTTGTAACTTGTTCAAAATAAATATTATAAATAATTTTATATATTCTTTATCTAGTTTTTTATATTTAGATCTTTACTATCGTAGCTATATAATTTTTCTTTTTTTATTTAAAGACAAAATCTTTTTTATACTCTTTTGAGACCCTTTACTATTCCAGAAACTTACAGTAACAGATTATTTTTGTTATAATATATATTTCTTTTATTTACTTATTTATAATTATTTTATTTATTTATTTATCTTCTGGCAGAACTAGGGTTCCGCAATTTGATTTGATCTTCAAATATTTGAATCAAATATTTGATCAAATTCAAATTCAAATTTGATTATATTTGATTTGATCAAATTCAAATTCAAATTTGATTATATTTGATTTGATCAAATTCAAATATGATCAAATTTGATTTGATTTGACAAATATTTGATTTGATTTGAAAATTACTATTAAAAATTCAAATTCAAATCAAATTCAAATTCAAATATTTGAATCAAATCAAATTCAAATCAGGATCAATTTGATTTGATCAAATTCAAATTGAACCAATATTTGATTTGATTTGAATTTGAGGAACCCTAGGCAGAACATAACTAATTATTTTTTCTTTTTTTTTCAACTAATTATAGTAAATAGTTAGGATACAGTTCATAGGTTTTTTAACTAAAATTTCAACTAGTATATTAGCTTCTATTTTACAAATTCAATTATTTTTCTTTTTCAAATTCACAGTATTGAAACAATATATCTTATACAGTTAGCCCTGGCTATAGTCACACCTTTGGGCACCAAAAAATATGTGACTATAGCAAGCATGTGATTATAGCAAAAAAAACTTAAATTTATAAAAAATTTTCCAAAATAATTTTTTGGTTCTTATCAGTTAGGTGATACAAATAAAATAAACTGGTTTACATAACTATTAAAAATTTTTTGGACCCAGCTGCCCAGAGGTTTTTTTTATATATATAAAATTTTTATAAGTAATATGCTAATTTAAAAATAATAGAGAAAATATTTTTTTTAGAGAAACAAAGCATATATTATTTAGTATTACCTGTTTTTAATGCTTTTTTAAAATTATTAAACATGAATTTGTCATATTTGCTTCTTTTGTTTGATTTCAAATATTTACAAACTATTTTAAGCTGATATGTTGATCAAATGTTTTACATATTTGAAAATATTTTGTATAATGGTTTCAAGTTCAACAAGTGCAAAAACAAGGGCAATTATTTTGTAATATAAAAAGAAAATCACAAGATTAATAAAAAATAGTGAATATATTTGCAAATATTAAGGAAATTAATTCTACTAAAGCTTTAGATAATTGATTTCTAGATTTTTCTATTGTTCATAAATTTTTAGTTGGAATTTTTGCTACCAGATTATCTGATAATCACTAATTTTCTTAGTAATTCTTGTAGTTCGTATTATGTCAATATACCAACCAACAAAATCATAGTTATATCTGAAGATGTGATTAGTGTGCTAAAACTAATATAGAAACATTATACTTTATCACTTGTGATTGGTTATACAAACCGTATCAGAAACAGAGTACAAATTACATGTATGGTTTAATTGTGAGTTGCAAATTCTAGGCATCTGTTGAATGATCATTCCCGAGATTTTTTGTATTTTTGCAATTCAAGAACACCTTTCTATAGTACATACATATTTTTTATGATGACCTGTTTAGAAAATAGCTTTCAGGAACTTGAATTACATTGTTATTGTATAACTTTTAGTTTTGTTATTATACATATCAAATTGTATCCTATTTTTGATTGACTCTGTCTGATGTTGAGTAGAATTTTTTTCTATTTTATACTAGTATATCAATTTGTCTTTACAAAAATGGAGTGATAATATGACGAAAATGGCATATGTCCACAAAATTTTAACTAATTGGACAATGCATTAAAGCAGTAAAAACATGAATTTCTGCACAATATGTATCAAATAGTACTAATTATTTTAACAAGTTTGGTAGTGCGATCATTTATTGTGAGATTTTATGTTTGATTGAGACATCTTGTTTAAAAGCATTTTGTTTGTTTATTGGGATAGCATGATTTTAGCAAATTTAGGTTTCTATGAATGATTCCTTTTTGTACAGCAAACCTTTATAAGGTAGGTGAAAAGGATTTTGAAGATATCCAGTTAAGGGTAGATTATTTTTTTGGCTTGTATAACGCATAAATTTGCAGATCTTCTGTTTCTGATTGGCCAAACTGGTGGTTTGACCAATCAGGTGCAGAGTATCTGCAAATTTATGCATTACACAAGCCAAAAAATACCCTACCCTTAACAGTTACCATGTTGTTTACCATATGCTCCAATTTTTGGAATTTATAAAAAAAGTTTATTTTTTTAAACTTTAAAACTAAATAACTTTTGATCTACTAGTCCATTTTAATGATTTTACTACTAAACTGCACATCTCTTTAAGATGATTCCAATGAGCTAAAAATCATAAAATCCAATCACAGGGTTATAAGAAAATGTGCTATCAAATAGGTGATACACCTGAAATTGGTTTGATATAGAACAAACCAATTTCAGGTATATCACCTATTTGATAGTGCATTTTTTCATGATCCTGTGATTGGATTTTTATGATTTTGGGCTTGTTGAAATTGTCTCAAAGAGATGAACATTTTGGTAGTAAAATCATTTAAAATGGACCAGTAAATCAAAAATTATATAGCTTTAAAGTTTAAAAAAATAAGTTTTTTTTATAAATTCCAAAAATCAGAGTATATGCAAAATATTTTATAAGATAAAGGAAAAAAAGATAATAATTTCAGTAGCAAAGGTAAGAAACATGAGGTTATTTATGAAGAAGAATTACCTCACTTTGCTTCTAAGAATATTAGTAAATAGGATATATTAAAGTAGAACTTGGAGTATGAATAGGAGGCTATAAGCAGAATGAAGTTTATAAGAGTTTTTTGTTCAGAATAGAGTAAGTTATCTTTGGGTTTGCTTTCACTCACTTTAGTAAGGCTGGCTTTATCTCCTGCCAACCCCAGAACCCCGAAGAATATATATAATACTAAGATCTGGTTTTGTATAGACTTATTAAATAATTATTCAATATGTTGTATGTTTAAATTTGTATAACCAACAGATAATTTTTTGAAAAGTCAGATGTTTATTTGTATAACAAAGATGATCTTTATAACAAGTTAGTTCTTTATTTTGTATAACAGAACTAAATTTAAAACAGTTAGAGATTGCAAATGCTTATTGTTGGTACTGATAGAGCATGGTTTACTACCGTAGATTCTTAAAAATAAGCTATCTTTTTTTAGATTTAAAAAATCGGAAGTTTATTTTGAAGTATTATAACTTTTTAAGGAATTTGTACACAATAAGAAGGTAGCTTATTTTAGAAATATAAATCCTAAAAAGGTTTATTTATCTCAATGTTTACTTTTAAAATTTATTTCACGTGCTAATATGTATTCTAATGTAAATAAATACAAACAAATACCTTTTTTATTATTATAATAATAATATAAATTAATTTTAAATTTTAAAAGCCATTGTAAAAGATTTAATAAGATAAATTTGACGATTTTGATACCATTCAAATCATATCATCGAGATGAATCGAATAGTACCAAAATCATTAAATTTAGATCACAGTAGCACAAGATATTAATAATTTTATAATTTTTATAAAATCTTAACGATCTTGATAACCAGTAATCCAAATTTGATGATTTTGGTATCATTTAATTCGTCTCGATGAAATGGTTCGAGTGGTACCAAAATCACCAAAATTGGATCATTAGATCACAAGATATCTACGAAAAATGTTTGCAATGCAATTTATACTATATAAAGATTTTTATATAAAATTGTATTACAAATGGTTTGTATAGATATCCTTGTGATCTAGTAGTTCGATTTTGACAATTTTGATACCATTCGAACCGTCTCATCGAGACGAATCGAATGGTACCAACATCATCAAAATCGGATCACTAGATCACAAGATATCTACGAAAAACGTTTGTAATGCAATTTAGTCATGGGATTTTATATAGTTAGCCAATCATTTTTGATGATAACTCGCCATCCACTAGGCCGATTTGGATGATCTAACTACTGTTAGATGCGTTTCGACGAGCTCTACAACTTTCAATTAGTAAATATGTATCGTTAACTTAGTAAGAAAAAAAAATTTATATGGAAGAACGCTACATTTCGCTACTCTCAAAAATTTTTTTAAAATTGACCAATCAGAATCGTCTTACATGGGGTACCCTCATAGTAAATGGATATTACGTAATATCTGTCACGGCCCTAACATACATTAACCAATTCACATACAATACACAATATGCATATTATACTACAATAGTTAGTAAGTATTACAGAATTAGAAAATTTTTAAATCAAAATGTCGAATACAAGTAACATATATACTAAGATTAGTATTAGTTTTTTATGTTTTTCTTTTTTATTTTTGTTTTTTTTACTAACTACTTCTTTCTTCTATAGGTTTTGTATACTGCTAACAAGAGTAAAATGTTATAATATTCAGAGATTTTGACCTGGAAGTGTTAGAACTGACTAAGATACAGGGGGCTACCAATGCATTGTGAACACTTTTTAAAAATTTATACCAAGCTAAATAAATACAATATCAAGCTAAACATTTATATAAAATATTTATTAAATTTAAGGCTTTTAAATAAAAAAATTATAAAATTCTATGCAGTAGTTTTAAAATAATTAAGGTAACACAAATTTGTATAATGTTATACTAGTACGAAATTAGTAATTTTTTTTTTTTAAACTTAGGTAGTCTCGTCGACAAGTGTTTATTAGGATGCTTAAGATATGACGTACTTATACAGCAGTAACGAGAATACAACTAGCCACACGTACACTTTTGGTATCTAATTTAAGTGGTCCGCCCTAAGGTTCCACACTAGCTGCCATACCTGCAACCCAACTACGAGAATTGCCTAATTTAAATCCTCTGATTATCTGCTAAGCCCATTAATCCCCTAATACTTAACCTCTGACATTACCTGGCATGATACCTCTTTTGGGTGAATTCCCAGGCACGACCTGCTGCACTATGCCAACCAAACCGGTTGACATAGAATTTACCAGAACGATACATGTCCCACACAATTAATCGTACGGTTTCTTTTAGCGATCGACGCTATGGCTTTACCCATATACTCGCAGTCCGGATTTCTGTGAACCGCTGATATCGCCTGCTACAACTCTCGTAAGGTTCGTCGTCTGGCCTGGCACCCACTTCTTCCAGTAGCACTGTCGCAGCCGTCTGTCTACCTCCTTACTTGGGATTTGCCAAGAGGTTTATGTTTTTCCGGTTTCCTGGATTTGTCGGTGTAACAATACACCAATTCGCTCGGAAGCTTCCATTCAAGATGGTATAACCAAGATTACAGGTATTTTTACCCAACCGATCTTAAGCCACAGTCACTGTAACACAGGCCTATTTTTCAAAAAATCGCCAGTGGGATTCAAACTTTTGACCTGTCGCTTGGAGGGGTGACAACTTGGCAACTTCTCTAAGTTGCCACACCCTTGAAATTAGTAATTTTAATATAACTTATATAATAAATAGAATTACTAAATATAGTAATATATAAACTTAATTTTTTTATTAAATAAATTAATTTTTTTTAAATAATATTATTTAATATAACAAAGAATTAATTTATATATAGCCATAGGCTACATGTAGCCATACTATTGATATGGTTATTTTATAGAAATTTTGCAGTCTTAGGGTTAGAGTTAGGGTTAAAATTAGTATTAGAATTAGAGTTAAATTTAGGTTTAGAGTTAGATTAGGGTTTTGGTCAGGTTTAGGGTAAAATCGCGAGAGAAGCATTTTTGCTTAGTAACGCAACAGAGGTTACCCTAGTATAATTTTGTGATACATTTATTTTTGAGTTCGGCTACATGTAGCCACGGCTACAAATAACTTCTCCCTATAACAAATTATATATTTTTTTAACATTTTTAAAATTTTTAAAAAATATTTATAAAATTTCCATATATAGCAATAAAAATTATTAATTTTAGAAATTAATTAATTTAAATTAATATTTTAACTTTTACTTTAAAAAATCATAAAAAATTTAAAATTTTTTAAAAAATTATAAAAATTTCAAATTATATATAATTTGTTATATTAAATAACTTTATAAAATTAAAAATATAGTTTATTTAATAAAAAATTAATTTTTACTATAAAAATATAATTTTAATAATTTTTTAGCTTCGTACTAGTATAAAATTACACAAGTTTGTATTATCTTAATTATTTTAAAACTACTGCATAGAATTTTATAATTTTTTTTTATTTAAAAGCCTTAGATTTAATAAACTTTTTATATAATTTTTAGCTTGATATTATATTTATTTAGCTTGGTATAAATTTTTAAAAAGTGTCCACAATGCATTGGCAGTCCCCTGTAAGTATTAGTTCTTTTTTTTTTGCTTGTCTTCTTTTTTATTTTTTGTTTTTTTTTTGCTAAATACTTCTTTTTTCTATAGGTTATATGCACTGCTAGGAAGGGTGGAATGGCGTAAAGATTTAGAGATCTCAACTCAGAGATCTCAACCTGGAAGTGCTAAAACTAAGTACCAGATTTTTTTTGTATTTCTTTTTATTTTTTCATTCTTTTTTGCTAATTACTTTTTTTTTTTATAGAATTTGTGTACTGCCAGCAAGAGGAAATAGTATTGTTACAGTAGGAAGGCCTTCTTTTACTCCTTACTATAACAACGACACGGCTACAGGGATCCTTTATCGGTTTATAGCGGTGTCCAAGAGGTAGGTATAACTCCTTAGTCTGTAAGAAATTATACTCTTCTCTAAGGGCAGTTCGGTATAGTATTCAATGAGAAATTATCGATTTACTATTACTTGATAATAAACTTGGTGTTGTTAAGGTAAATAGTTTCTTTATTAATAATCTAAGATAGGACTATCCTTAGGTTTCTGTTCCTAAGAAATCCTAGTACAAGATGTATAATAAATATAAAGAGAAGTGGGTGTCTTGGTCTCCTTTGACTAAGGGAAATTCTGTGTCTTTAAATACATTTTAGAATAAGCATTATAAGCGTTGATTTACAATGATAAACACTATAATCTACAAGAGCAACATAAGTGTTATAAACGGTATAAGTATTATAAACGGTATAAGCGCTATAAGCGTCATAAGCGTTATAAGCAGTATAAGCGCTATAAGCGTCATAAGCGTTATAAGCATGATAATCGTTATAAGCGTTATAATCGTTATAAGCGTTATAATCGGTATTAACTATTCTAACTTCTCAAGATAATAATATAATACAATATAATAATAAAATATAATAATAAAAAATGAAATAATAAAATAATAAGGTAATATAATAAACTATCGTTCTATAACAGTATAAATATTTAGAAATCTCAACACAGAAAAGGTGAAATGGCATAAAGATTCAGAGATTTCAACATGAAAATGCTAGAACTGGCACTAAGATAAGTGCTTGTTCTTTTTTCATGCTTTTTTTGTTATTTTTGTTCTTTTTTACTAATTACTTTTTTCTATAGTTTTCGTATACTGGAAAGATTAAATAGAATAGAGATTCAGGAACTGGTTAGTCACTTTATAGTTGTTGACAGGTTTGTTATAAAGAGCAAAGGGCATTACATTAGTACCAAGAATGGAGCAATTAGTTAGTTTAGTAGTTGATAGTTAGATTAGAGCGAATATATAAAAATTAAATAAATTTAAATAAAAATTAAATATTTGTACTCCAAAAGAGTTTTGGGCAGCATATTAATATAAACTTGGTTTTAGGATTTTGGTATAGTTTCAGAATTTTAGCATAATTTCAAAATTTTGGCATAGTTTCAGATTAGTTTTGGGCAGAATATTGAAGTTTTGGTTTCAATCATTAGCTCAAAACAGTTTTAGACAGTATTATTACCCGCAGGTGAGCTTGCCAGAGCAGCTACCTTCAATTTTACTAACAATCAATATCACTATCACTGTTGTCATAGCATATAATTGATTGATTAATTGATTGATTGGATGTTGTGATAGTAACAATAATCATTAGTGAATTTTGGGGCCTGATTTGAAATTAGTATAACATAATAAATTTTGTAATAATTAAATAGAACAGGATGAAATTTGAGTTGCAAGATGTGAATTTGCAAGTTGAAATCTGCATTTTTTTTATACCATAATGCAATAATCATAGCAGAATTATTATTTCACAACTCAGTATCACCCAGTCATATTATAACTATTGAAATTACAGTAAATATTTGGTAATAAAAATGTAGTTTTGAAAATATAATTTTCAGGCAGTAAATCGCTTCAATATAATCTTATACTGGCTGAACATTTTTATCCAAAACTATTATCAATAAGGGAAGTGCAGTTAATCACGTAATTAGAGTTTACATAGGTCCTGACCCCCCCCCCCCTAGTGATAGAACTATTGACCAATCAAATTTAAAAAAACTCAAAACGTCTTTGANTAAATATTTGGTAATAAAAATGTAGTTTTGAAAATATAATTTTCAGGCAGTAAATCGCTTCAATATAATCTTATACTGGCTGAACATTTTTATCCAAAACTATTATCAATAAGTCTTTGATCTGAAAATAAGCTACCCCACAATTAACAAAAGTCGCTACATAGTAAAGTCTAAATTTTACTAAGCAAATAGAAAAAAACGATTAATTAAACTTATTCAGCAGATCAAAATACACTTTCCACAAAATTTTCATAAGTATCGAAGAATTTTTTATTAATTGACTTTTGATTTTTACGTTCGACAAAAAAATTAAAATTTTTTAAAAAAATATATTCGACGAACGTAAAAGTTAAAAGTTAAATAAGAAAAATTCTCCAATACTTATGAAAATTTTGTGGTAAGTGTATTTTGATCTGCTGAATAAGGTTACTTAATCAAAATTTTCGATTTGATTAGTAAAATTTAGACTTTACTATGTAGCAACGTTTGTCAATTGTGGGGCGAATATATTTTTTTAAAAAATTTTAATTTTTCTGTTGAACGTAAAAATCAAAAGTCAATTAATAAAAAATTCTCCAATCTTTATGAAAATTTTATGGTAAGTGTATTTTGTTCTGCTAAATAAGGTTACTTTATCAATTTTTTTCGATTTACTTAGTAAAATTTAGACTTTACTATGTAGCAACTATCTGCGAATAACTAAAAATCAATTTTCTTTAATATGATTGGCTATTTATACTATATATATATAGGACGTGATATTTGGGGACCCCACCCCCCAAAAATTACGTGATTTTCTGCACTTCCCTAAGCACAAAATTCATTATATGTTCTACAAATTTAAATCAGTTGTATTTGAATTTAATACAAAATATAACTATAGTTAGACCTCTCTAGGTGCACGCCTTAAGACCAGGCATGACTGTACATTTATAGAGAGTATGCATTTATAGAAATATATAAAAAAATGTATAGCCAATCAGAAGAAAGAACTAATGCATATGATTGATAATACGTGTGTTCAGAAATGCCAAAACTAGGTAATTTTCATATTATCCATAGTTTTATTGTTGAAATAAAAGAGAAAGGAATTACTTAAGATCTGAAGAATCATTTAATTACGTGAAATAAATATTTTAATCACATAGTTATCCAGTATTTTAATTGGTCAAAGGTTACATGCGTGCATTTAGGGGGCATCCATAAATAACGTTATGTTTGGGGGTCCCCAAAATATAACGATTTTTCACTATGTAGGGGGGTCCCCAACATAATGCAATTTTTTTATTAAAATTTGTCCAAAACTTGATCCAGTGGTCCAAATTGGATGATTTTGGTACCATTCGAACGTCTCGAGGAGAGGATTCGAATGGTACCAATTTCATTTGATTTGGAGCACTGGGTCACGTTTTATTAACGAAATACTATTGGTTATTATGTTTTCTTATAAAATTACTATAAAATCAATAGTATTTCGTTAATAAAACGTGATCCAGTAATCCAAATGAAATGATTTTGGTACCATTGGATTCGTCTCATAGAGACGAATCGAATGGTACCAAAATCACCCAGATTGGACCGCTGGATCATAATATATTCAAGTTTTTGTAAAATTTTATATATAAACATACGGATTTTGAAAAATTTTTTTATATAGTAGAGGGGGGATCTAGCGCTACTATGAGGGGGTACATAACGTTATTTATGGATGCCCCCTTATAGAAGTGCATATATAAGTCCAGGACCACAAAATTTATGCATGTGCAGAGGTTGGAGAGTGTGCACTTATCATTAAGTTCCAAGCTTGGGACTGGGCTAAGGTATGCACTTAAAAAGAGTGTGCACTTAGGGAGGGTGCTTTGACTGTATCTAATTTATATTGGATTTATTTAATATTTCTAAATTAGATTTTTCATATAAATGCAAAATAACTCCTAAAAGTGTAATTTCGAATTTTGATTAAATTAAGCTTAATCTTGGCCATTATTCAAACAATGTTCCTAGATGTTATTTTGTGTTTATACAGTTTATTGTCTATTTCTGGTTTAGTGCAATTGCATCGTGCAGCTACTTATTTAAAATATAGTAATTTTTTATACTAGTTATATGATTAGGTCATAATTGGTCATAACTAATAGTCATATTGGTCATAAAATAAATCATAATTTATATGACCAAAATTTATATGACTATCATTATATGACTATTATGACTAGTGGTCATATTTAAAATATAATATGATCATATTTTTGGCCAACACTGGTCCCGGATGCCAACTATAACACTTAGAACTAGTTTATTCTTGCAAAAAACTTAGTAGAGCAGTCCCTGATATTACCTACGCTTCAGTAACTTACACATTTATCAAGGCCAATACTTGTAGTCAGAATACCCTATAACTACTACCATTACCTACTTCTGCTCTTGTAAGGTTTGCTCTAATCCCAATACCTACTATCACCTTTCTACTAGTTCTTCCCCTATATATTTTAAACTTTCAATCTAGTTGGCCCGGAAGGGTCGATTTACCTGGCATTAGATGTCTTATAGTTTTCTTCTTCTGTTACCTACTTCTAGAATATAAGTTTTTTTTCTCTGGTGCATCTTTGGTGGCCAGGTTGGTGGATCCTCTCCTCTGAAGGTCTTGTCATTCAGTTTTATAGCTCTAGTTTCCAGTATTCCAGTTTGGTAGCACCATCAAAGATCTTTGCTACCTTCTTACTTGGAACTTGCCAAGTGGGGTTCTGTTCTTTCAGTTTCTTGGATTTGTTTGTGTAATAATACACAACTATGCCCAAAAGCTCCCATTTAAGATGGTATACCAAGACTATAGATAATATACCCAACCGATCGATGAGAAGCAATTACCAGAATACAGGTCTTTTTTTTTAAACAGTTGCTAGTAGGATTTGAACCCTAGACCTGCCACTTGGAGGGTAACAACTTACCAACTTTTTTAAGTCACCACACTCAGTTTTGCATTATTTTATATAATTTATATTAAAATTTATATATATATAATAATACAAAACCTTAGTAATCTCATGACCCTGTAATTGGATTTTAATGATTTTGGGCTTGTTAGAATTGTCTCATTGAGATGATCATTTTGGTAGCAAAATTATCCAATATGGAATAGTAGATCAAAAGTTATTTAATATTATATATATTTATATAATATATTATAAATATTAGTCATTATATTAGCCATTCAGAATTGAGATTAGTGATCACACCATTCATGGATGGGAGGTTATTAGATAAAAAAAATTGTGATAAATAGTACACTCTTAAGTAAATATGTGTAATAAAATATCAAAATTATTTCAGAAAATATCTTTTCACAAACAAAAATAATATAAAAACATCAAATTAATAAGCGATCTACATTTTAAAAATAGTTTTTAATTTTCACTACCATTTCTATATGCACTAGCCCTTTGAAAATGCATTTTTTGAAAGCTCTCACTCTGATGCACCTAATAAATCACTTTTTAAACTGAAAAGCTGCTAACCTGAAAAAATCAAACAAAAGTAGGTAAAACAGTTGCCTATATTCAAGGTGTGGTAATTTATAAAAAGAAGTTCATTTTTTATATTTTCATATAGTTTGATTTATAGAAAGCTCTACAATAAATTTGTTTTAAGGAACACTACATGTTGATACTAAGGTTTTGGCAAAAATATAATTTCATTAATTTGTATAATTTGTAAAAATCATATATAAAAATTTTAGATGACAAATTGTATGATGTGGCTATAAGAGTTGTCAGATAATTACATTTACTCAAATTAAAACTCAGCAGGCAGCCCTACCAATCATGATCATAAATTGTTGAATAACACCATTATTCAAAAAATAATATATACATATTTAGAATCTAGATAATAATAATAGTATGATCCATTTTAATTAGATCCATAGTAATTAGATCCATAGTAATTTAAGATTAGTAAATTTTAGTAAATAAGGTAGCTATGCAGCGTAAGATGCTATGCAGGACCAGTACAATTAGCTATGTAGTAATTGTTAGATTAGATATTCACTTGCACTGATATTTAATATGAACAAAATTAACTTTAGCAGACTAAAACAAATAGCTCTCTTTTACCGCAAGGATTTTATTAATTAAAATGCTCCAATTTTATTATTTTTACAAATATTACAATAGTGCTATTATGTTTGAAAAAAATATTTAATTATTTAATATTTTTGGTAACTCATATTAGTGGATTGATTCTTAATAGTAATAATAAAAATACAATTAGCCACTTGTACAGCTAATCAGTATCAATCATGTCTTTTTGTTATTACTATCAAGGATTAATCTACTAATGCCCAACAACCCAAGATATTATTATTCTAAATTCTTTAATACTTAAGTTTGTTAAGATTGAATTTAGTTTAAGATAAAATTAGTTTAGCTTTTTGTTAAATTATCGCAATTGTAGGTTATTGCAAAAAATTTTATTACGGAACTTGCTATTTCTAGTGAGTATTATTATGAGTTACTATAAAATTGTTATAGAACTTACTCTTTTAATAACACTCTCTATCAGTTAAGGTTGAATTGATTTGTATTTGAAATATCAGAACTTTTATACAATTCAGTCTAAATTAGAAATTTATATTATCTAATTTATATTGTTATTTAAAAAGCAGAAATAGAACTTACTATTGTAGTTACCAGAGTATATAAATGAATTAGTTTGCATTGTATCGAATTAATATGATTTCTATATATTCCAGTGTTTTAGATAAAACTATTTTTCAAATCTAAAATGTTTTGCACTAAGAAATTTTAGTTTTGCCCTATAAGTCTAAAACTCTTCAAACTAGTTTTACACAATTTAATCTGCAAATTGGAGTTTATCTGAAAACTAATTTTATTAAAGTTGTTAAAATATATTACAGTATGTGTTTAAGGTTGAAATTAATTTGTATCAAAATAAAAATAAAAGTGTTAGCTCTGAGAAAGTTTTCTTTTAACCCAAAATTGCTATAATAAATTACTTATTAAACTTACTTTTTATTTGCAGAATATTTTTACTTTAAGTTGTGCCATTAGTTGTGACTTCGTAACCTGTATTTTGAATTCCATTTAGTATAACACAGTTAAAAAAAGAAATCAAGTTAGTTACTTTTTATATAAAATCATAAATTGATTAAACCTTAATTATCTGATTTATCAATCAATTCATTTATATTATTGTTAAATTACGGTAATTATTCTTATTGTCTAATTATCTAAACTTGCCCTTGTTTATGAAACAATCAATAATATTAACAATTGCATTAGCTATTGTGACTAGAATAAAGAATTATATAAAGCTATGCAAAGTTAATTTTTCAGTTTATATTATCTGCTGTTCTACTTTTCAATTTTTTCAAATTTTTTTTTATCCTAATTGTGACAAATGTTTGATTTTGACATCTATTTTTTTCACTATTTTCTTTGGTGATACTCAATAGAGACCTTAATTTCCTGAATTGTCCAATAGAACTAACAGGAAAAGTATGAATTCTGGCCAATTTTTTGATTCTTTGTTGTGCTAAATGAAAAATTATCCTTTTATAACTAAATTAAAAAAAAATTTATCTGTCCTGAATTTTGACATTCATATAATGCAAAATAAAAAATCAACTTTGCATTGCCTAAGTAAAGCAAATTTAAACTGCCAACAGAAGACTATTCACAAAAAATCCCAAAAATACTTATCCTTGTTTGACCACACCATGACAAGATCCTAAAAGAACCTCACGATCTGGACCAAATCAGTAATACTCCTTTTTGCCTACCAATTAAAGGTTCAAGAGTCTTGCATGATTAAAAATATTGGTTTGATTAGATAATAGTGTTGTTAGTGGTTTTTGGCCATATACCCAATACCCACACTTTCACTATGTGCATCATGCAATTGTGAATAAGCTATTGTAATGATGAAAAGGTGAATTAGTATTTCTATTTGAATTACTATAAAAATCCTGCTACAAACTTACTTAGTATATAATATATTTTAAGGTTGAGTTTGCAATGAAATTATTGAACTTCTATCAAAAATTACTGTAAACAATTCTCACAAAACTTGCTCGTTACTTTACGTAGTTAGAGGGTTAAGTTAGTTCGCATTGAAATTAATAGCTTCAGTCTGCAGGTCGATAGTATAAGTGGTTACACTCTCAGGTCTCCAAAAGTAAGGTCACCAGTTCAACTCCTACTGACGGACAAAGAAAAACTATACTTGATCACGAGACAGATGAGCTGAACTAGGATGCTAGAGCCACAGTTAGAAAAAATCTAACCACATTAATGCGCATTTGTATGTTCAAATAGAATAATCTCGGTGAAAATCTGGTTGATAAAGTTGGATACTTCCGGTGAAATTTTAGTTGAATAGAAAATTAGGACAGTTCCGGTTAAACCTCCAGTAGGAAATAGTTCTTTTGAATTTAATCTGGTTGTGAACAATTCAAAAGTATGTTGTACCAATCTAATAAAGAAAGGGACCTCGAAATATACATAGATAGGTCAGGTTAATTATAGGGTTACTAAAAAAGAAAAGATCTGCAGAAAAAACTTTAAAAATAAGCAAAAAATTATTATAAATAGAAAAGATTTGTATAAAAAATCTCAAAAATAAGCAAACTTATACTTGATCTATCTATATATATTTCGGAGTCCTGACTAGAGATGGGCAAAATAGTATTTTTTTACACCATGCATGCGCATGATATGCTGCATGCATGCATTCATGTTCTATGTATTATAGCTAATTCTGGTCAGAAGCCTGCAGACTAGTCTGAGTCTAAATATTTTATATGTATTTTTTGATGCTAAACAAGTTTACTTAGTGCAAGAAGTAAGAATTAATTAGTCAAAATTGTGAATCATAAGATTTTATAAAATTTTATTAATAAAATTTTACAATATCTTATGATTCACAAAACTTTACTAATTAATTCTAATTTAATTCACTAAGTAAACTTGTTAAGCACCTAAAAATACATTAAATCAGCTAAGTTGTTTTTATTTTACTTGAAATTTGGAGAAAAGATGCATAATTTTTAGATTTTTGATCAAAAAGTCAAATTTAAGCATCTTTTCTCCAAATTTCAAGTAAAATAAAAACAACCCTGCTGATTTAATATATTTTTAGGTGCTAAACAAGTTTACTTAGTGCATTAAGTTAGAATTAATTAGTGTGACGGCTGATGCTGATTTTGGCTGATGCTGAATATCACATGACATTTTGGTCCGGAAATTGCAGATCGGAAAATTTCAAAACAAACATCATTTGTTAAAAATCAAAGTTTTGCATAAGAAACTGCATTTCGTGCACTAACAAAAATTTTTCACAAACAAGTTTACTATATAACCTTCTAACCTTCTAAATTCTAGACACTAACCCTAACATAAACAAAAACTTAAAGAATTTATTTATTGGTCACGTGGTTTTTGATGATGATACTGAGGTAGTCATTGAACTTATCTTCGTTTAAGTTAGGGTTAGGGTTAGTTTAAATGTTAGTAGATGTATTAGCAAAATTGTTCAAGGAAAGCTTTTTGTTAGAACACTAATGGTTGTTTCTTATGCAGATTTTTGAGTTATAACCGATTTATGGCAGAACGAATGTTTGTTTTGAAATTTTCCGATCTGCAATTTCTGGACCAAAATGTTACATGATATTCAACATCAGCCAAAATCAGCATCAGCCGTCACAATTAGTAAAATTTGTGAATCATAAGATTTTATAGAATTTTATTAGGGATGATCACTTGAACCAAATTACTAATGGAAGAAAAACAAAAAGTTTTTTGTTGGAGAGTTGCCTATATTTAATGTATAGTAGGATAACACAGAAAAATGGTTTTTATAAAGGTCAACTAACTTTTTGGTGACTTCTTTATATATTCGACATGCAAGCCAAAAGCGTACTTTTACAAGATAACTGGCAGAAGGTAGAGCCCTTGTACGAGAAATTTTGGTGGAGATTAAAGTTTTCTTCCGTCGACGAAGCTTCCTGTGGAAAAACAATGGGAACAACAAAAAACTGAGTTTTTTCAACTATACCCTCTTCTTTAAATTTCTTTCGAGGATCGTCTTACTTCCTTTTGGATTTTTTCGAAATTTTCACCAAAAAGTGGGAATCCTAGCTTACCCCTCCAAAAGATCAGCAGTGTTTACTCTTTCTAAATTGGGACGATCCGAATCGGGACCGGTGCCGTCACGAGTTAATTTGGTCGCTACATACAGATAAACAATGAAAGACATGGTTGGATCTGGAGGGCATGTGAAAAATTTCTTATCTTTTTTTTAGTTTCTTTTCGTTACTTGTACATATAATATATCAATAGACATTAGTTTTGGTATTATATAATTTTTATCGTTTATGCTAGACGTGTTAGCATCTACAGTTTCTATTCTTTCTTTGCTTTTTCTTTGGTTTTTCTTTTTTTTGTTTTTTTTTCGTTTGGTTGTATTTTTGGTTGGTTTTTTTGGTTAGTCATCTAGATATTGTCCCCTTTAGTCTTTTCCCCTTTTTTATTCTTCTTTATGAGAAGCTCAGAGAAGAAGTTTTTAGGTGGAATGGATCCTGTGGTTGGTTTCTGAAGCCAGGCGGTGCTATACTTCTTACTGATAGGGAAGACTGTCGTTTGAGTATGAGCAAACCATTTCAGTGCAGTAGCCAAAATTGGGCACCAATTCGGGCAGCCGACTTAGTCAATCATTACTGTTAGTATATAAAATTATATAGCTTTTATGTAGTTTTGCTAATAAAGATCAGACAGGTTACAAAGTTAAAAAAAAATATAGAATTTTATTAGTAAAATTTTACAAAATTTTAAAATCCACAAATTTTTACTAATTAATTCTAACAAAATGCACTAAGCAAACTTGTTTAGCACCTAAAAATACATTAAATCGATAGAATAGGATTGTTTTTATTTTACTTGAAATTTGGAGAAAAGATGCATAATTTTGGATTTTTGATCATTTTTGATCAAAAAGTCAAATTTAAGCATATTTTCTCCAAATTTCAAGTAAAATAAAAACAACCCTACTGATTTAATGTATTTTTAGGTGCTGAACAAGTTTACTTAGTGAATTAATTAATAAATTTTGTGAATCATAAGAGTTTATAGAATTTTATTAGTAAAATTTTACAAAATCTTAAAATTCACAAATTTTTATTAATTAATTCTAACAAAACGCACTAAGTAAACTTGTTTAGTACCTAAAAATCGGTTCTAATTATTTTCCTGACACAAACTTTGCCGACAATTCATTTGCTCGCCAAACCTTTTTCAGACATATCACTTTCCCGACAGTGCATTTTTCCCGACAGTATTAGATTTCCAACATATGAGTTTCCCAACATATCACTTTTCTTATATATCTTTTTCGCGACAGTATTATTCTCCTGACAGTATTCTTTTCTCGACAGTATTCTTTTCCCGACAGTATTCTTTCCCAACAGTAACCATCCCGACAGTAAACTTTCCTGACAGCACCCTTTCTCGACAGTACTCTGTCCCGACAGTATCTTAAAACTAGTTATATACATGAATTAATTATTCTTGCCCAAACATTTTAGTAATAGTTAGGGTTAGGGTGAGCGTTAATATTGTACTTTTTCATGCTAGAGGTTGATATAGAATCAAAATTTTTAAATTGTATAATTTTCATGCACCTGGGGAAAGGATACTATCGGGAAAAGATACTATCGGGAAAAGATACTGTTGGAAAAAGGTACTGTCAGGAAAGATACTGTCAGGAAAGAATACTGTCAGGAAAGAATACTGTCGAGAAAAGAATACTGTCGAGAAAAGAATACTGTCGGGAAAATAATACTGTCAGAAAAAAGATATATAAGAAAAGTAATATGTCGGGAAACTCATATGTCGGGAATCTAATACTGTTGGAAAAAATGCGCTGTCGGGAAAGTAATATGTCCAAAAAAGGTTTGGCAGGCAAATGAATTGTTGGGAAAGTTTGTGTTGGAAAAATAATATAAACTCCCTAAAAATACATTAATTCGGCAGGGTTGTTTTTATTTTACTTGAAATTTGGAGAAAAGATACATAATTTTGTGTTTTGATCAAAAAAGTCAAATTTAAGCATCTTTTCTCCAAATGTCAAGTAAAATAAAACAACCCTGCTGATTTAATGTATTTTTAGGTGCTAAACAAGTTTACTTAGTGCGTTTTGTTAGAATTAATTAGTAAAAATTTGTGAATTTTAAGATTTTGTAAAATTTTACTAATAAAATTATATAAAATCTTATGATTCACAAAATTTTACTAATTAATTCTAACTTAATAAACTTGTTCAGCACCTAAATATACATTAAATCGGCAGTGTTGTTTTTATTTTACTTGAAATTTGGAGAAAAGATGCTTAAATTTGTTTTTTTTTGATCAAAAATCCAAAATTATGCATCTTTTCTCCAAATCTTAAGTAAAATAAAAACAACTCTGCTGATTTAATGTATTTTTAGGTGCTAAACAAGTTTATTTAGAGCATTTTGTTAGAATTAATTAATAAAAATTTGTGAATTTTAAGATTTTGTAAAATTTTATAATAAAATTCTATAAAATCTTATGATTCACAAAATTTTACTAATTAATTCTAACTTTATACTAAATAAGCTTGAATAGCACAAAAAAATACATATAAAAATATTCAGATTCAGTTAGTTTGCAAACTTAAGTTTGAGTCTGGTCTAAAGTTTGAAATTAATAAATTTTAGAGTCTGAGTTTGGTCTGATCCCAGATCAGACTCAGTTTGGACCAGACCTGAACTGGATCTAGAAGTACTAGCCACACCAAGATAGATATTTTGGAAGCAAAATTATAAAGTTATTTATTATCAGTTATTTTTTTTGTATGGGCATATTAGTATTAAATTGTTTAAACTATGCACATGCATGCATGCATCATGCGCATGGTGCCCATCTCTAGTCCTGACCGCAGGATCTGGCTTTAGGAAGACCTGCTCTTACCCGAAATAGAAAATTGTTCCCCATGAGAGTCAGATGGAAAAGAGAGTAACCCTGTTCTCCTCTCTAGGGCGAAATGGTCCAGAAGAGTCGAAATGGATTACTAGATGGGCATGGTAATAATAGGACAAGACCGAGTATGAATTAGGAAGAGATAGATGTTCTATAGATTGTGATGATAAATTAGAAAATAAAGTGATATACAAAATGTAAAAATCTAATAAGAATGAAACAAATGTCCTTAATAAAAAAATCGCCAACAAGCGACTCCAGGTAATACCCCTGGGGAAATAAAAAAAAATTATTATAGTTTCTATCATGATTTACTATTATAAACCTTACTATTAGGGTGTGCAATGGGCCGGGCTGAACCTTATAATTTGCGAGTTGGGCTAGGTTTGGACCGGGCCTGGGCCTAAATTTCAGGCCTATAAATTAATTGGGCCAGGCTTGGGCCGGGTTTGTAAAAATGGTTTAAGCTTGGGCCAGGTTAAACCCGGTAATTTATATAGGTTGAGCCTTGTTCAGGCCTAGATTTTTAGTTTTACAATGAATTGGGTTGGGCCCAGGTTGGGCTTATAATTTAAAGGGTTGGGTTTAGGCACAGTCAAACTAGTGACTTGAACCGGGTAACAAAATTGTCAATCAGTTAACCGACCCGACATAATTGAGCATAATCGGTTAACCGAGATTATTTCGGTTGGCCCGGGCCAACCGAATTATTCGAATTAACTGGCTCAACCGAGTAGTGATTTGAGCCGAGAAAAAATCGTTAATCGGTTAACCGAACCGAAATATTTGATGTCAACCGACTGCAACCGATTAAGATTGCTTCTTATCGGACCTTTACTCTCAACCCTGCTCGATTTTTATGTTCATTCATTTTTTTTCGAATTCCTGATATCATTTACATTTTGTCAACCGATTATCGATTCTCAACCGGTTGCACGGATCAACTGATTATCGATTCTCAACCGGTTGCACAGATCAACCGATTATCAATTTGTACGGGTCAGCCGATTAAGCATTTGCTCAACCGGTTACCCGAAATTTATCCGGTTCGGTTCGGTTAACCGATTATAGTCCAACCGGTTCAAATCACTAAGTCAAACCCGGCCCAACTCGGCCCATTGCACACCCTATTTACCATTCTGGCTAGTGTTTCGATCCTAAATCTGAAATCTGGATTGATCCTTCAATCCAAACAAATTCAGATATCCAAACCAGAGATTTTTACTAGGATTGGTCAAAGAACTTAAATTATGGATCTAAGGATGTACCCAAAGTTAGCTTTATACATAATCTAATGTGGATTCAATTCGGATTTGATAGAATCCAGATGGCCTGTCAAAATTAGGATCGAAACACTAATTCTGGCAATACACAGTATATGGCTCACTAACATATATTATATCTTAAAAAAACAAAGTGCACATGATGAACAGAAATTGATTTTTTAAATCTCAAAATACAAAGTGCATATAACTAACAAAAGTCGATTTTTTTAAAAAAAATAAACAACTGATTATTAATTCATCAATTATGAATTAATGAATTATGACACATACAAATGATCATATATCTCAATAATTAAAAATTTAAATAATATTACCATAATTTAAAATTTTCTTATAGTTTTTGGACATAGCAAATCAAAAACGTCAAAGTGCCAAAATATTTTATCAGTATCAATAACTGATAACAATTGAAAACTATCAAACATTGATTATGTAATTCCCTTATTAGGAGTACAAGTCTTAATGTATAAAAATAAGTATTTTATTACTACTCAATAAAATTTTATTCAAAATCAGATCACACACGCATTAATTAACAATACTAAACAGGTATAATTTCAAAAAAATTTACGAATATATTTCCTACACCATTGTTCAATATATATTACACATGCACGTGTTGTCATTCTGTGCTGTCAGAATCACTATAACCCCTGCCTGAATTGAAAAAATAAAAATCATTACTCCTACTAAAAAAAGTTTTTTCAAAAAAAACAGGATAAGCAATATCAAAAAAGTTGAAGGAAACCTATACTAGTGAATGGTGCTGTAAATAGCCATTACTACAATTATATTTATTACATATATTTTTACATACTAATTTTTAAACCTTAATTGTAATAATTATGTAGTTAAAAGATCTTCTGTAACTCTACCTGCTAATCATCTGTACCAACAAATACACTAACACTTTAGAAGTAAAGTCTCAAAGAAACAGTAAAAAAATCAACAAAAACATGCAACCTGGCAGCTGTTATTTAGAGATACAGTTAACTGAGTATCTGCTAACAGCTTTAGAGTTTGTCACTTACCAAAAAACTGGCACTTGTCCTTTAAAGGTAAAGGTCATAGACTACCTGCTGACAAGCTTAGAGCTTATCACTCACCACAACCAGGAAAGTACTTGGTGGCTCTCTGATAGATTTTGGACTATACGGGAAGAACCACTATCCTTACTATGGTTACATGTGAACTCCCTTTGGTGCCATCGGTTTGTGAAGAATTTTCAAAAAGTGGGCATTTTGGTGTATCCTCTCCAAAAAATCTGCAGTGTTTACTGCTTCCAAAAAGGAAAGGCACCTACTGTATTGGATACAATCATCATGAGTGACTTGGAAACAAGTAATGTGGAAAGACATGCGAGACTTATGGAGAAACCACTGGAAGAAGATTCTAGAAGCTCTGTTTTAAGCAGTCCAGTTTATATGACTGCTTTTTGTTTAACATACTGGGACCTGGGCTGGTTATGCTGGGACAAGTTTATTGATGTTAACAATTTTTATTTTAAAAGTCTGGAAAGTTAAACTTTACTCAGCTAACAGTTAGGCCTCGGGTAAAGATTGATTGGTAGCAGAAGGCCATCATAAAGTCTGAGTTTCTTTTTCTCTACTAGTTAGATATTAATATATTATTTCCTTCTGCATGTAATAATATAAATTTAATAAATGAAAAAGAGCAAGGTCTTGGTTATAAAACAAAAAAAAAATAATTATGTAGTTATATAGTTTTATTTACTAAATATAGTAATATGTAGTAATATAATATTAGTTATTTAGATGTAGTAATTATGTAGTAATGTAGCATTATTACTACACTACATGTAGTAATATGTAGTAATATAATATTAGTTATTTATATGTAGTAATTATGTAGTAATGTAGTATTATTACTACATGTAGTAATATGTAGCAATATAATATTAGTTATTTATATGTAGTAATTATATAGTAATGTAGCATTATTACTACATGTAATAATATGTAATAATATAATATTATTTACTACATTAACTTCAAATTTCATTTCTTTACAATTTACACCTTCAATCACAACTCACGCCGTTAAACACAACTCGCGGTCGCCAACAACAATGAGGTTTATTTATATTAACTTGCAAAAAGAACTTATTTTAACTTATTTCCTTATTCCTATATTTATGCTAAACTCCGTATGCATAAACTTTACTGATCTAACTGATATATCCCTATAATCAATTGTTTATTTAATGTCATATGCTCCAGGTTCAAAGGTTCGATTACATTACTACTAATGTATTCCGCAGCTGTGATCGTCAAATAATATTTGAATTAGTCAATTGCACATTGAATAAAGTATCGTTACATATAAAAATAATTACTACATATAGTATATATTACTACATGTAATAATGTTTACTACATGTAATAATAAGTACTACTTTTTGTAGTAAATAATTACTACATACAATTTGAATTACGGCACCAATCTATACACATTTAATGTTACACAAGAAGCGTGATCGTACTGGTATTTGAGGTCAAAAAATTTTCTTCGAAATCCTGCTTTTCACCCCACTCAATTCCGCTAAAGCTATTATGTAATCCAAAAGCTCACATATGTACTATACAGATTCGTATATTAATTCCACTGCATACTCATTTAAGGCAAATTTGGGTCGCAAGTTTTAATTCATCTATACGTACGAACATAAATATATGTAAAATTTCTATTTATTCGTCCGATAACGTTGTCAACTTATGCAACTTAGAAAAAATGAGCCAAAAAAATTCAACAGAATTTTGTAATCTTGGGTATAATTATCATCATGGAATTGGAGTTGAAAAAGATGAACATAAAGCATTCA
Source organism: Gigaspora rosea (assembly GCA_003550325.1). Lineage (NCBI taxonomy): Eukaryota > Fungi > Glomeromycota > Glomeromycetes > Diversisporales > Gigasporaceae > Gigaspora > Gigaspora rosea. The sequence continues at coordinate 225,736 of QKWP01000306.1, read as the reverse complement.
TTAATTATCAAAAATCTGCAGAGATGGGAGACGCTAGTGGAACTTATCAAGTTGGATATTGTTATCAACTTGGAATTGGTGTGGAAAAAGATGAACATAAGGCTTTCATTTATTATCAAAAATCTGCAGAAATGGGGAACGCTTGTGGAACAAAACAAGTTGGATACTGTTATCGAGATGGAATTGGAGTTGAAAAAGATGAGCATAAGGCATTCATATATTATCAAAAAGCTTCTGATATGGGAAATACGTCGGGAACATGTAATCTTGGAGAATGTTATCAATATGGAAGAGGAGAAGAAATAAATTTGAAAAAAGCTTTCGAATTGTATTTGAAATCAGCTGAACTAGGTCACGCCAAAGGAATGAAACTCACAGGTTATTGTTATCGAAATGGAATCGGAATAAAAAAAGACCTAAAAGAAGCAGAACATTGGTTTAAAATGTAAGTTTTTTTAATTATTAAATATTATATGCGCTGCTGATGCTGAAATTTGGGGACTCGATTTAAAAATATAAGCCCTGCTAAAATCTACATATATTCTTTAAATATTAAATTTAACCCTAAACCTAAAAAAACGGCCCATATTTAAGCATCAGTCGCAACATTAAAATATTGGTATACTAATAACTTGAAATAGGGAAAGAAACAAGTTTCAAGGTAATGTTTTTGCAGTTTATTATTATTTGGGATCTTTGCCTTGAAAATGACCTTACAGGGCTATGTAGATCTTATGAATAAAAATTAAAATTTCTAGCTATCCAGTAATCCAATTCAAACAAACTTTTTTATATTTTTTTGAATTTAGTGAGTTCTACAAAATAAAAAAAAAATTATTGAATTGGATTATTGGATGGCTAGAAATTTTAATTTTTATTCATAAGATCTACATAGCCCCGTAAGGTCATTTTCAAAGCAAAGACCCCATTTATTGATTTTTATATTTAATAATTTTAACTTGATTTAAACAGAAATAGAGAAATTTTCTTATTTTGGTATCGATTACAATGTAAAAAAAGTATTAGATGACGAGAAGTATCAATTATTATGGATCCCATATGATAAATTTGAAAATATTAGAGTGATTGGAAAAGGAGGTTTTGCAACCGTTTATCATGCTATTTGTCGAATTCGCTATAAGAATTTTTACCGTAAACATTCTTTCGCACTTAAAATAATTCATGATCAAAGCTTTTTTGATGAGGTATTGTAAAATTTATCGAGTTTTTTTTTTAAAGTTTGAATTTATAATTAATATATTTTTCTTAAAGTTGAAAGCGTTTTGCGATATCGGATATAAAAACCCATCATTCTTAAAATGCTACGGATTGTCGAGAGATTATTTAGGGAATTACATTCTTATTTTGGAATATGCGGAAAAAGGTTCTTTACGTGATAATATTTATGAAGTTTCACAAATAAAATGGGAAAAAAAATTAAATTTATTAAGTTGCATTACATCTGATCTCGAAGCAATCCATTCACAAGGATTAGAACATCGAGATCTTCATAGCGGAAATATTCTGCAAGATGATTTAGATAACGCATATATCACAGATCTGGGGCTTTCTAATGCAAAAAAAGAAGCTTATGGAGTGCTGCCTTACGTAGCTCCAGAGATTTTACAAGGAAAACCATATACTCAAGTAGCTGATATTTATGCATTAGGTATTATCATGATAGAAATATTAACCGGACAAAGTGCCTTTGGCGGCTATAAATTTGATGATGAACTTGCAATAAAAATCTGCAATGGGCTACGACCAGAATTCTTTAACAAATCACCCAAATGTTATGTCAAATTAGCAAAACGATGCATAGACTCAGACCAGAAAAAACGACCTACTATTAGATATGTTAACGGTTTGATTACTACATGGATTGAAGAAATAGAAAGCTCTGATGATGAAAATAAAATCAAAAAACAATTCTTTGATGCCAATAAAATAAAATTGAATTCCGATCCATCAAAACACTCAGATTCTATATATAGTAGCCAACTTATTAACACTCAAAAGATATTAAAAGAGTTAACGACAGTGAGTAAACCTGTCAATTTTGTCGAATTTTGTTGATGATAAATTGAACCGTTAGAAATAGTGCTCCTAATCGGGTCGGGTCAACCCGAAAACCAACCCGACCCGAAGCTTTCGGGTCGGGTTCGGGTTAGAAAAATTGAACCCGAAAAGTTCGGGTTGGCAATGAACCCGACCCGAACCCGACCCGACCCGACTCGAAATATTATAGATAACCCAAAGTAGAAATATTATTTTTTTATTCTAGCAAATCATAGATAAATATGTACTTTATTTAAATCTTTAATAAACATATTTGCATTCATGATAGTAGATCTTAAATGAATGCATTTTAACTAATTTAAAATTAATATGACGAATATTGATATGATCTGATCTTTAAACTATAATAAGCTAAAATTGTATATTTTTAACAAATTATATGCTAATTTATTTGAAGCAAATATAGTAATAATTTTATTAATCATTCAGTAAATATATTATATATTTATATTAAATATTTATTTTTTTACCTCAGTCTAAATTTTAATTTTTTTTGCAACGAAATTATCTTTATTTGCAACGAAATTGTTTTTAAAAATAGTAAGTACATATTAAATTACCTTAAAGGTTATACTCTAAAATTATAATAATATCTTGGCAACCACTTCATCAAATTTGATAAAACTTCTTTTATTTGAATTCTACAGATTTGTAGAATTCAAATAAAAAAATTTTATCGATTTTCATCAGGTGGCTATCAAGATACCTTCGCTCAAAGGTTTAAAAAATTTTAGTATAGCATCTATTTTTGAATTGTTTACTGACTTTGAGTGAAGATATCTTGATAACCACCTGGTTAAAGTTAATGAAATTTTTTTTATTTGAATTTTACAAAATGGTAAAATCAAAATAAAAAAGATTCATTGCTTTTGGTTAGGTAGTTGTCAAGATATCTTTCCTAAAAATTTAAAAAAAATTTGCTACAACATCTATTTTGATAGACGTTTTAAATTGTTTACTTACTTTGCATGAAGATATCTCAACAACCAACTGTTCAAGGTTAATAAAAATTTTTTTATTTGAATTCTACAGAATGGTAAAATTAAAATAAGAAAGGTTCATTGCTTTTGTTTAGGTGGTTGTCAAGATATCTTCCCTAAAAATTTAAAAAACCTTTGTTACAACATATATTTTAATAAATATTTTAAATTGTTTACTAACTTTGCATAAAGATATCTTGACAACCAATTGTTCAATGTTAATAAAAACTTTTTTATCTGAATTCTACAGAGTTGTAGAATTAAAATAAAAAAATTTATTGATTTTGGTCAGGTAATTGTCAAGATATCTTCACTTAAATATTTAAAAAAATTTTGCTATAGCATCTATTTAGATAGATATTTTGAATTATTTACTGTATTTGAGTAATAATATCTTGATAACCACCTGATCAAAGTTAATGATTTTTTTTATTTTAATTCTATAGAATTGTAGAATTAAAATACAAAAAAATTTATCGATTTTGCTTAAGTAATTATTAAAATATCTTCACTTAAAGTTTTAGAATTTTGTATAACTTTAATTTTGATGAACATTTTGAATTATTCTCTGATTTTAAGCAAAGATATCTTAACAACTATCTGACTAAAATCAATTAAATTTTTTATTCAAATTCTATAATTTTAAAGAATTAAAATAAAATTTTTTTTATTGAATTTGATTAGTTAGTTGTCAAGGTATCTTTAATTAAAATTCAAATATCTAATAAAATTAGAACAATTAATTTTTTTAAAATTTTAACAAATTACTTATTATATTTTATAATTAATTTATTATTTTAATCTTTAAATTATTTAGAAATTAAATATGGAATTTGATGAATCAAATTTTTTTCTTGATGAAAATTATATTATTGAAAGTAATATTTCAGAAATTATTGATGATGATATATCAAATAATAGTTCAAACCAAGAAGAAAATTTTGTTGAAGATAATGAAACATCTAGTGATGAAGATGAAACAAATTCTAATCAAGTAAATGAAGAGGATATTCTTATGGAAGAAAATATCATTATAGAAGAAAATTTTCCTAATACTCCTAATGAAGAAAATGCAAATACTAAAACAGATAATAAAAAAAAGCTTAAATCTATTGTTCATAATCATTTTACTATAGATCAACAAGCTAAAAAATATAAATGCAATTATTGCAGGTAAAATATTAATTTTTAATATTAATATTTATATTATTTATAAAATTTTAATATTATTTATAATTATTTATTATAATTTTTAGTCAAACTTATAAAATTTCAAAAGATAAATCAACATCAGTATTAAAAAGACATCTTGAAAAAAATCATAAAAAATTAATTGCAAAAGAAAAAACTATTGGAGCATTAGATAAGTTTATTCAAAAAGATAAATTAGTAAATATTTTTTATTATTTATTTATTTTTTATCAATAATAATAATTAATTTAAATATTATTTAAATAGTTATTCACACAAGAAGATTGGCTTAAAGATTTAATTAATTGGATTATTTCTGATGATCAATCTTTTACTGTTGTTGAAAATAAATTTTTTCAAATAATGATTAAAAGACTCAATAATAATGCAAAAATTCCTTCAGCTGATACTATTACTAACAAAATTTCTAAAATTTTTAATACTGAACAAGCTAATCTGCAAAAACAATTTCAAGAAATTTCTAGTAAAATTTCATTTACTCTTGATTGCTGGACATCTAGAAATCAAAAATCTTATCTTGGAGTAACTGCACATTGGATTTCAAATAATTGGCAACTTCAACATTGTACTATTGAGTTTAGTTATTTTGAAGGCTCTCACTCAGGCAAAAATTTAGCTGAAGTATTTTTTAAAATTTTAAAAGAAAATAATCTTTTAACAAAAGTATTTATATTTTATTATTTTTAACAAAAGTATTTATATTTTATTATTTATAAAATATTAATTAATAACTAATTATTATTTTATTTTTAGATTTTGGGTATTACTACTGATAATGCTACAAATATGAATTCAATGTTTAATAATTTAGAAGAAAATTTTAATAATGAAAATTTAGAATTTGATTCTAAAAATCAACATATATATTGTCTTGCACATATTATAAATCTAGCTGTTCAGGAAATTTTAAAATCTTTTTATAATAATAATAATAATGATGAAGGTGATAATTCTGAAGAGAATAGTGATGATGAAATATCTGATATAAATACTTTAGGAGCACTTGGAAAAGTATAATTAATTTATTTTAAATATATTATTTATTTTTAAAATATTTGTAATATTTATAGTATTTATATTTTTAAATATAAAATTAATAATAAAATTTATATTTTATAGAATAAAATACTATAAAAAATACTAAAATTTATTAATTATATAATTTTATATTTGTAGTTAAAGAAAATAATAATTAAAATTCGTAAATCTCCACAAAAACGTGAACGTTTTAGCAGACAATGTTTTATTTCAAATATTAAAAACTTAGAATTAATTGTTGATGTAAAAACACGATGGAATTCTACATATGATATGTTGGAAAGAGCTTTAATTTTACAACAAGTAAATTTATATATATATTTTTTAATTTTATTTACTAAATATTAATTTATATTTTAGCCATTAGATGAATTAATTTTAACAGATAGAAGTCTTACAAAATTTTCATTAACAAATGCTGAATGGAATAAATTAAAACAAATAAAAAATATTTTAGAGGTGAATAAAAATAATATATATATATATAATAATTTATAAATATTATAATATATATTATTAATTTATAACTATTATAATATATATTATTATTTTTAAATTTTTTATTAGTGTTTTAAGGAAGCTACTCTTGAAATAAGTGCATCTAATTATCCAACACTTAGCTATTCAATTCCTATTTATAATTATTTATTAAATATAATTGAAAAATTTCTTAATGAAGATTCTTATTCTAATGATATTATTTCTGCTATTAGCAAAGCCAAAAATAAATTATATAAATATTTTCCAACAACAAATGGACTTGTTTATATTATTTCTACAAGTATGTAATTTAAATTTATTTATTAAATAATTAATAACTAATTTTTAATTATATTTTTATTAATAGTTATTGATCCACGTCTTAAGTTACAATATTTTAAAGATCAAGAATTTGATGATGAACTTATTGAAATATACAAACAACAAATTATTAATTTATGGAAAAATAAATATAGACAAACAGAAAATAAAAATAATAATCAAACAAATAATAAAGCAAGTGGACTTATAGCTTATATGTTTGAAAAAAGAAAACATATTGAATTTGATGAACTTGTAAAATATTTGAATGAACCACCATTAAATTATGATATAGATATATTAACATTTTGGAAGGTAAATATTTATTATAATATATTTAATATACTATATAATTAACTAATAATTTAATTTAATTTAAAAATAGCTTCATGAAATAGAATATCCAAATTTATCAAAAATGGCTAAAGATTATTTAGCAATTCCTGGTATATTTTTAATTTTAAATATTATAATAAAATAAAATTATTATAATTATTTAATAAAATTAATATAAATTTTTATATTTTAGGAACAAGTGTTCCTGTTGAATGTATTTTTTCAAGTAGTGCTGATTTGATTTCTGCTAAAAGATATAGTTTAAATTCAAATACAATTAAAATTTGTATGTGTTTAAAAAGTTGGTTAAAATTAAAATTAAAAAATAATGTAGATTAAATTTTTAAAAATCTATTTAAATTTTATTTATATATTAATATTTATTATTAGTAATAGGTTTTTTTTAGTTTGTAAATTCAAACTTTTTTCCTATTAATTTTTATTTAAATATTATATTATATTATATTATTATTTTATCTTTTATTTATTTATATAAATAAATTTATATTTTATTTAAAATTTGAAAATGAATAAATATTTATTAATATTTTTATTTTAATACTATATATTTATTAATAAAATTTTTATATTATTTAAATTAAAATTATTTTATACTATAATAATAATAAATGTTGCTAATTTATCTCCTTAGTAATTTAATTACTCTATATAATTTACTAATCAAATACAGAATCTTGTATAACAAAATAATAAATTTATTTATAAAATTTAAGAAAATATTAAAAATTGTAAATATCTTAAAATTTATTATAAAATTAGCTTTAGACTTTTAAGTAAAAATTTTTAACATCTAGTTTTACATATAATAACACATTCTAACTCTAATATAGGCCTTACTCTAACTCTAATATTAAACCAATTTATTTGAATAATAGAGCAGTTAATTAACTAGATATTAAAATTAGTTATATTTAATAATAATTTAAATAAGTCTAATTTTAAATTAAATATAATAAAATTTTTTAATAGTTTTACTAAATTATACTAGTATTAATATTATAATTATATTATTTAATAAATTATACAAATATAGTATAATAGAAATAATCTAGTTGTCAGTGGCAGTAACAGTCACTGGATTACAAATAACCAACCAGATTGTGTTACAGGATCAAAACAAATACTAAAGTTAATTGTCATTAGGGTTAGGATTAGAAGTTAATTGTTATTAGAGTCAGAAATAGTTTGAGTTAGGGTTGGGGTTGAGAATATTATATAGTAAAATTTCACAAGAAATTTTTTTAATTAGAACACAAAAGGTAATTTTATAGGTAAAGTTTTATGCTATCATGAATTTTTGATGTTTTCTTCACTTTTGGATTATATAAACGTCACACCTGATCCCGTGATGTGATTGGTCAATTGCAACTTGGTGACTGTCACCGCCGATGACAAATAGATTCGCTCAACAGGAGAGACCATCCCAAATTAGGAAATAGTTAGGATGATCATTACACAATTCATTAAAGTTTTTTTATACAGTTTACAATACTCTTTTCATGAGGTCATTGTGACTTATTCGCATTATGAAACATGATCAACTTAGTATATAAACTTGTGGCTTTCATATCATACTTTAATAAAATAGTTGGATTCAAGAGGATTCATGGATATTTATATTACAATTTCTGTATTTATAAGTTATAATATAAATATCTGGTGAATCCTTTTGAATCCAACTATTTTATTAAAGTATAATATGAAAGTCACAAGGTTGTACTAATTTGATCACGTTCCATAATGCGAATAAGCCACGATGACCTCATGAAAAGATTATTGTAAACTGTATAAAAAAACTTAAATGAATTGTGTAATGATCGTTCTGACTATTTTCTAATTTGGGACGGTCTCTCCTGTTGATTCGCACTAATATAAAGATCAGTATTATAAAATAAAAAAAATTTAATTCTAATAATAGTTTAGACTCTAACTTTAAACTAAAGAAATTTATAATTTTTTTGTTTATTGTTTTAATAATAATCTATATATATTAATTTTATATGTAACTATAATATTAGTATTACAAGTATTATTTAATATAACTATTTTTTAAAAAATATAATAAAAATAAATTAATATTCTAAATTAATAAAAAAAAACATGATTATATTATATTATATTTATATAGATAAATTAATAATTTACTTAAATTTTAAAATAAAATAATAAAAAGCACTACTATATATTAATCTTAAATTTATTTAATATGCTATAATAATAAATTAAATAATTCAACTTAAAATAAAATTAAAAATTTAATATAAAAAATAAAAAATAAATTAGTAGAGAGAGCAAAAGATCAAAATTTGATATCACCTTTGACAAAGTTTCGGGTCGGGTTCGGGTCGGGTTCGGGTTGGGTTGAAGTGCTAACCCGAAAGTTATTCAACCCGACCCGACCCGACCCGTTCGGAGCACTAGTTAGAAATGTATACATGTGAAAAAGAACTGCTGTTGAACTTCCAAATCTTTTAAAGCAATCAGATTTGAACAAGTCACTGAAATTATTTAATGTAATCTGATTGGTTAGTTATAGTAAAAAAAATTATTTAAAATTAAATCACTAACTTACTATAATCTAAAAAAAATATAAAATCTTTTTAGATATCTGTTATTAGAAACAACAGGTTATCAGATTTGCTAGATCAGTTTATTAGCATTCACTTGATCATTTTTTGGAGGTTCAAAGTATATCAATATATATTAATCCAATAACATTTTACTTTTGGTATTAATATTTTAACAATAAATTGATCAGCCTATGCATTTTTAAAATAACCTTAATTAATTAAATTGCATAAGTTTGAAATTGAGCTCAGCCAGAACTTTATAAATGCACTACCATCAGGATGATAGCAAAAAATTTTGAAATAGTGCACTTAGAAAGCGTGTGCATTTATAGAGTTCTGATTGAAAATTAATTATATAGTACGGGACATTTAAAGGTTTTACAATTTTAAAAGCTAATAATATTTAATATAAAACAATATCACAAAAAGCAGACTACTATTTTGTAGTTTAGCTAATTTGCTACAACTTTGAGGCTTTATTTTTTTTTAAAAAAAATCATGTATACTTTTTTGATTAATGAGTTTAATTATAGTATTTTTATATAGTACATAAAAATTTAGCTCAAAATGGGACAAGTCACATTAGGGTGTGAAATGTTATATGATCTACAAACATAGTGAAGATCATATATTAAATTTTATTAATAAAGATTTTTTGTTGATCATTCTGTTTAATAACAAAAACATATAAAAGTTTAAATTGAAATAACTCCTGAACTATTCATGAGATGTATGCGAAATTATATTTATTAAATTCCTTTTAACATTTTCTTTAAAGCAATAGAGCCCTTCTTTTATTGTTCATATAAGTTAAAGCGAAAACTGATTACTAAAACACGACTTATTTTATGACAATAAAAAAAGAGCTCTATTACCTTAAAGAGAACATTAAGTGGAATCTAATAAAGGTATTTTTACTCATATATCTTAAATAGTTCAAAAGTTATTTCAGTTTAAATTTTATATTGATAATAATAATGATCGTAATGAGTAATCAGAAATATTGGGTCTCTGGTTGCAGATCATGCAGATTATCAAAAAATCTTGATTAGTAAAAATTATTATGTGATCTTCACTATGTTTGTATTTGTTATGCTATTTTATACTCTAAAGTCACATATTTTAGCTTATTACTATTGGCTAATTTTAAAATTAATTTAAAATTAATTTTAAAATATTTTTAATAATTAATTTTTAGCCAATCAAAATACAAGAATTTGCAAAGAAAATGGGACAAATTTTAGATTTCAGCCTTTAAGTGTTCTGCACTGTAGAAATATAATTTTTAAATATATATTGCTAATTTTACTGCAGATATTTTATCTATTTATGTTATATATTACACACATGTAATGCTTTTTTTTAAAATAAAAATAAATTATAAATATACAAAAACTAATATAATTTTTGCAATAACAATAATACAAAATATAATGACAAATTACTCATTTATGACAAATTAATTTAAAAAAGTGAATCAAAAATTAAAATATTTTTTATTATAGTTAGGTCTCTATATAGTCACACTATGTATAGCCACACCTCTATATAAGCATCTAATTTTGTGCAATGGAATTAAACATAGGTAAAAAGAACCTCATTGTAGTCACAAACCACTTATAATCACTATTATTATAAAAATTAATTTTTTATCAATTTTATTAATAATTAACACTTGTTATAATTGCCAATTTTTAACTACAGATTATAAAAATGATTTGCCAATATTCTATTTGTGCATATTTAAAAATTTTAAAAATCTAATAGCAAATAACTTTTGATTCAATAGCCCAATTTGGATAAAACACTACCAAAGTATTTTCTCAATGAGACAATTTTAATGAGTTCAAACTTAATTAAACTAATTTCAAGTTTTTGAAACATTAAGAATTAGTTCATTTTACATGCTTAAGAATTGATTAAATTTAAATATCTAAGTAAAAAATCTACAGTCATTCTCCTCTATAATCACCTTCTATATAATCACAACTCCTATGCAGTCACATTAAATTTTGAGATAATTTATTAATAAACTTATAAAGAAGACTTTTATATAATCACACTCTTTTATAATCACCAATTTTCTTAATACAAACTGCATGATTATAGAGGAGAAAGACTGTATAATGATCTCAGGATTTTGTAATTAGATTTGCATAATTTTGACTTAGTAGAATAGTTTCATAAAGACAAACACTCTAGTAGTCATTTTGTCCAAATTGGACAACTAGATCAAATGATATTTGTAGTTAAACATTTTAAAATTTTTAATAGTACATATTTTAAATATGGGGTGGAGTCAATAGAAATGGAACAAATTTATTAGATAAATTTGTCCCATTTCTATTGACTTCACCCCATATGTACAAAATGTTATAACTATGTATTATATTAAATATTTATTGGTCTGTAGTTATGTGACTACAACAAGATATTTTATTTATAGTCATACCAAAACTCTGAACAAGCTATATAAGCTATATTTAGTATCATAGTAATTTTTTTGTTAGTGCTTTTATATTGGTATATATAATTAATATTCAAATTTTAGATAGGAATTTTACTCTTCTTTATTTTTTTTTAAAATATAAGTATAGTTTTTAAAATTATTGGCCGGAGTGTAGTGATAGACCCTAAGTTTCTATGCGAAGTGATACAAAAATTACCTTCCTGATGTGCTTCAATTGTAAAAATNATAGGAATTTTACTCTTCTTTATTTTTTTTTAAAATATAAGTATAGTTTTTAAAATTATTGGCCGGAGTGTAGTGATAGACCCTAAGTTTCTATGCGAAGTGATACAAAAATTACCTTCCTGATGTGCTTCAATTGTAAAAATCTTGACAAATTTTACTTTTTTGATATATTTGTATATATATGATGTAAATCTTATCAGAAATAGAATTTGGAAATTTTTTGTCTGTCCGCATGCGTGTCTATATTTGTGCTTTTAATGTTACCAACATATGCATATTAATGCGTTTGTGTAATATGATGAACATCATATGATGAGCTCCAGACATATAATGCTATGCATTAGCCTAGTATTATGCAACATTCTTTGAAAAAAAATAAATAAAAAAATAAAAAACGTAACAATTTTTTTTTTAAAAAATAAAGGAAATTTCTAATTTTAACTGGGGGAAATTACCGCCTAATCACGTGATATAAATATTAACAAAATTGCTTGTATAACGTTACACAAACCAAAAAATCAAAACAAACATTCGTTTTGACAAAAATCGCTAGACCACCTATTGCGCAATAATAAAAAATTTACCTTGAGCGATTTTATTATAAAACTGCCCCAAACCCTAACCCTAGCATAGAACTTACTCTAAACTCTAACCTAAAATAATGAGAACTTAACGAATCTCACCCTAACCCTAACCTAAAATAATGAGAGCTTAACGAATTTTGGTATTGATCACGTGTGTGTGGAATTTTGATGGCCAGATTTTAATACTATTCCAACATCAAAAGCATGTTAACTACATTCAGATATTTGATCGCACAAAAGCTAACATAAACTAGTTTAATATCATTTTAGTAATTGATTATGCAATTAATACTCGTTTGTATGTACATATGTACTGAAAAAAAGCGAATTAACAATGCAGATATAATATATGCTATATGATACATAAATCAATAGCGAAATAAACTATACTATCAAATCCTAACTAGTACTTATTAATTTTGTATGTTGCCCTATTGTGACCCTTGTTACCACAATTTTGGCATGTTTTTCTATTATCTTTTTCTTTGATTTCATACTCATTAGTAATTTCTGAACGCTGCCTTTTTTTGGCATGTTGATCTTCAGCTTCAATACTACTTTTTGCCCTTCCGGGTGGTTGTCCTCTTTGCGCTAATCACAGGGTTCGTAATATCATATTTAATATTGTCAATATCATCTGTTGTTGCATTATCTATGTTTTCTTTATCCAAAATAAACCCATGGCAAATACCCATCCATTCATCGTATGAATTATTTGTAAGTGCTATATCAAGTGCTTTTCTCATAATGCCTTGTGCTCTACCATACTTTACTGAAACTTAAAAAAAAGTATATATGTTTTTATAATAAAATAATAATATTTTGAAAATATAATAAATATGATTTTATATAAAAAAATATTTTAATAATGTTTTTATAATATATTAATGGATAGGATTTACCTGTACTAGATCTAGTACATTGTACTAGATTTAGTACATAATTAAACTTAATTATCTATTAATTTTTAAAATTAACTACTTAATTAAATATTTTTTAATAATATTTTAACTTATAGGCTACTTGTTTTAAAAAACTCATAGCTTTACATAGCTTTTTAAATTTTGTACATTTTTTTTAAAATTCGCATTTGCTAGTTTAACCTAGTTTTTAGCACATTTACTAGTAATTTTACAAAATATTTTTGATTATAAAAAATTTTTTTACTAAATAAA
>QKWP01000306.1:0-210456 GCA_003550325.1 Gigaspora rosea | reverse complement strand
TATTTTAACAAAAAATCTTTTTTGCAAGATTTTGGGGTAAACACATTTGTCTAAATCATTATATTATTGATTTGTTTTATTTATATTATATTTAATATTATAAAATATATTATAATATAATATATTTATATAATATAAATATTCATATTATACTATAAATATGAAATTTATTTAGTTTAATAATGTTTTAAAAATGTTTTTATTAATATTACTAAAACAGTTTTAATATATATTATTTATATTATTATTATTAACTTATAACTAGTAATTATTATGTTTTTTAAAATATAATAAAAACATAATAGATATATAATCATAATATTTTTAATTTTTTATAGTTTCAGTAAAGTACCTCTAGCGAGTATTATTGACTTCTTTTAATGTATGACTATAAACTTCGGTACTTCGAATCTGTTTTATATAATCAAATTTGCATACTGGATATTCAACACTGCCTTGATCGGGGACTTGGTCAGAACTTATGCATATAGTAATTGGACATTGTTGCCAAATATCATCAAAATTATCTTTGTACCAACGTGCTGCGATAAGTCCTATATGCCATTTTGCTTGGCTAGAACAACGTAAGACCTTATAAAAATGTCAGCATGGATATCCATGAGTTATAATAATATTGCAAGTGCATCTATGAGACCCATCTGCTAATAATATAACATAGTTATTTTTAGATCCACAAGAAATAACAACTTTCCAAATTTCTACGATTTGATCTTGCTTAATTTTTGACAAAATATCAGCCAGACATATTTTTGTAGCTTCATAGTTATCTTCTTGTGCACTCTCAATATTGTCGACATTTACTTGTTCCTATTATGCAGGATAAAAGATTTTAGTATAGTATAGTTAAAAGTTAGTAGAATTAATATTATTTCTAACCTGAACTATGAAGTCTACAGCTATGCTATCCATTAAAAAACTATCATAATAAAAGCATTCTTGCATTTGTTTGCATACAGTAAACATCATTACTGGTAAAAGATATCGTGAAATAACATTTTCAATTGAATTAAAATACGTTTTTGAGATAGTTGGAAGACCGATCATAGGGATTTGTTCCTTGTACTCCTCAATTCTTGCATATTCGGATTCTTTATCAAGTAATTTTTGAATTTCCTTTGTCAACTCCAAAAGTGATGAATTCGACCGAACACAGTCATGAATTTTACGATTCAAACCTTCAACCCTTTGTGTACTATTTGCGCCAGCTGTAAATTGGTTATTTGTATAACAGATAGCCCATTTGTGCTTAAATGGATCCAGTTGTTGCTTTATATAACCACTAGCTAATATATATTTTGCTTTTAAAGTTTCCCATTGACTTTCAAAGTGACTTGGAACTAATGTATTTCTATACTTGTAAAACGCCTCACGAAACTCCTTAAACTTTGATAAACCCAGCTTATTCCTAAGATTTTTCTTCAAGTTGAGATCAATGTGAAATATACATAAGCAGTGAAGTGAATCCGGAAACTCCAAATTTATTGCTCTATTCATCGCTGGATCAGAATCAGTGAATACAACATTTGGTGTTAAATTACCTGTGCATTTCTTAATCATTTTTAATGCCCAGACAAAACTATTTTCTGTCTCATCTTCAAGCATTGCAGTCGCTACAAGCCATGTTCTATTACAATTATTGATAATGACAAAAAAACATGCCATCATATTATATTTATTTGTGCGGGATGTCGTGTCAAAAAAAAAGAACATCATGATAATGTGTCCATAACATTTGTTGTTCAGGTGACATCCATACTAATCCATATAATCGGTGTTCATCTTTCTCAAATTTCGTCTCTACAAACCAATGTGAATCCTCAGCTCGCTATGAATATAAGTGCCTCATAAAATCAGATGCATCAAACTCAACCTGCCCTACTGATTTTTTTTTTGCTGCTTGAATTGAGTTATAAAGGCTCTTCTGATAAATCTTTCTTCCAGGAAATTTTCCTTTTAAGAGACGCCTACTTTATGCACTAGTTACACTATAATTTAAGCAAAATTTGACAAATTCAATCATCTCATTACTAAACTTACGATATATAGCAATGTTAGTTTCAGGCGAAGATACCATCGGATGATTATGTTCATCTATGATTGTAGTAAAATTGATTATTAATGTACTTTTTGACAAATTCGCATTAACTTTCCATTGACAATCCGTTGCCTTGAACTGGCGATTTCTCTGATTATTTGGATCCAACACTTTCTTTGCCTTATATTGGCCTGCACAACTACACTCCCAACTGACTTTACATAAGATTTTAGTACCATTTTCTGTTCATAAATCAGTTTGTCTTCTATGTATGCTAAAACCTTTTTCTAACCCATAATCATTCAGGAACTTCTCAACATCATCCTATGTATGAAAAGATTGATCTAATATTTAAAAGAAGAAATATAAAAATTCGTCAACCGGAACTTATAGTTAAAAATTTTAGCATCACTTCAAATATAAAAATTGACCATATGTTAATTTAAGCGAAGAAATGTCTATATCTCCATCTGATGAGTCCATATCATATATAAGCTGGTGGCTTGTGTCGTCTTGATAATCTTCAAATACTCATTCGTGTAAAAATTCGTGTAATTCTTCATTTACTGTCCGTTATTTGCAGTACTACTTTCGCTTACATCAAAAAATTCCATAACTAACATATTGGTAAACTTAAGTTAATGTAGGATTAAAAAATGCGTAACAATGAGAAAAATTCTATAACTAAACCTATAGGCTTAAAAAATGCATAGCAATAAATATACTTTATTAAGGTATCGTGCTTGCTTATATTTTCTTATGCTTTTCAACACACCGTGCTTTATTGTTGTTACAACCGTTATACGTCGAAGAAAATGCTAATACAGTCAAAGAAAGTGTCGTTTAAAGCGTAAAATTTATAAGACCAGTAAAATTTATTAAATGTTTGTTTGTTCGAATGGAAGAAAAAGTTCGATTACGCAGTTGATTGAACCCCTATTTATTTGCATAAATTAAATCTCCGATCGGGCAAAACAAACAAAAGACCTGCAACTCACATGGATCATGTGTAACCAGTAATTTCCTCCAGTTAAACGTAGTTATTTTCAAAAATAAATAAATAAAAAAACTACGTTCTTAAAAACAAAAAAACTAGACATTTTTAAAAAACAAAAAAAAACAAACTAACTTTATTTAAAAAAAAAATTTAAAAAATAAAAAAAATTAAAAAAATTAAGAGTGCCAATTGCACCTCAAATGGAACTTTGAGAAATGTCAAAAAAAAATTAAAATATTCTTCAAAAAAAAAACTATCTTAATTTATATTTTTTTTATTAGCATATTTCAAATATAAGATTTATAATATTTATTCTATTAGCATAATTTTAAATATAGCCTATTTAGTTATTAGCTATTTTCAAATATAACCTTTTTATCCAATATCTATTTTTTAAATAATATTTTTTTTAAAAATAGAGCCTATATTAGCAGTTTAGAGTCTAGTTATGTTTCTAAACAATTACTATAATAGAACTTGGTAATTATATAGAGAAATGACTATATCTAATTGCAAATTATTAAAAACTAAGTATAGTTCAAAATGCTAATAAACAAAATATAAATTTCTATCGAATTTGGTTAATTGATAGTCCGCAGAGATTGATCATAGTGTAACGTGATGCAAATCACATATGAAAATCACTATAGTGTGAATGTGGCGTGCGTACATATAAAAGTTTTTTTCTTACTAAGTTAACAATACATGTCCACTAATTGAAAGTTGTAGAGCTCGTCGAGACGCATTTAATAGTGGTTAGATCATCCAAATTGGCCCAATGGATGGTGAGATATCGTTCAAAAACGATTGGACGACTATATAAAATCTCTATGTAAACAAACATTGTTTACATAGAGATTTTATATAGTCGTCCAATTACGTGGAAGAACTAATTAATGACGGTCAGACTCAACGTACAGAGCAGACTTTAGTTTCTTGCACATTTGTGAGAACCGAGTATACGGCGAGCGCTTCTACAGAAAACAATTACAGTACTTCAGATACCATATCTTCATCTTCCTCTGAAGTACAACTCTCTTTTAATACTTCTCTATCACTAACTACTTCCATTTCTAACAACTACCCAATATCTGATGAATTCTTACTTGAAAAAGACTTCAGTGATGAAGAAATTAAACTACCTACAAACTCTATAAGTGAAAGAAACTTCTTTATCAATCCCAATCCTAACCCTCTTGAAATATACAATCCAAAAGCATGCTATAACAATTTCTTTACTACCATAGACTATGAACACTCCATTCTCCACAAACTGTGGGTTCTTTCTTGCATTATATACAAGAAAATTACCCTATGTTTTATTCAAACCAATATATAAAAATTTCTATTAAACCACATTTCCGATTCGACCATATTTTTACAGAAGCACACATATACTTTCCATATGAAAATCTTATACCAGACCACACTATATTTCCACCCTTTGAAGATTTACTATATTACTCTGATGTTGAACTTAAATCACCCAATAACAAATTTCACTAACCAAAATATCTCACTTTCAGCTCTTGACCTTATTATTGCTACTTACAATGTTCAAGGTTATAATACTTCTCTTAAAAGGCTACTTTGGGAAGAATTCTGTCTGTTTAATAACATTCAAATTTGCAGTATTACTGAAACAAAACTTTCTGACTCCAAACCAAAAAAGTTCTTTAACAATAAATATTTCTCATACTTTTGGTCCTGCCTCAACAACTCAGCAGAGGGCACTGGTATCATGATTAATAATCTTTTAAAACCTCATATCCATAATATACTTACACATCCTGGAGGTGCAATTGCAATTGATCTATTTTTCAAATATGATTTCAAATTTCGAATTATATCCATTTACCTTTCCTCCATAACCAAAATATACGTAACCAATCACAAGAAGCTATCATCTTATGGATACAGCAAGCACTCTCTTTAAACTTATACCCTATAATCCTCGGCGATTTTAATACTTCTCCTCTTCTTACTAATACCTCTACTGCTAAAACCAAACTTCTTTCCTATCTCCATAGCAACTGTATGTTTGATTTGGCTGATCATACTAATAATACCCAACATACCTGGCAATACAATAATCAAAGTAGCCGTATTGACTATATATGGGCACATGATTCTATAATTCTATACCTTATAGACTTTTCTCTTCTTTCACCATTAGCTACTACCCATAGTGATCATTTAATCCTCATTTCCAAATAGAGTTTTCCATTTGCACTATCTTTAAAACTTCGTCACAAAACACATTGTAAGTGTAGAGTCTTTCAATATAAATTAATGGACCAAGAGAAATGGGAAGAGTTTTCATCCCAATGTCAAAACAATATTAGTTATCACAATACTCCTCTACACTCTAATTTAACAGAATCTTTAGAATGTACCTGGCACAAAATTCAAACTAGCATTATTACAGCTGCTCTTAAAACTATTCCTAACAAAAAATTTACAGTTCGAAATTTTCATCATACCTTTACACCTAAAGCCTCTGAACTGCACAAAGATCTCAAAACTATTAGAAATATTATGCAATAACACATAACCAAACTATTCCTTCTACAATATCTACTCATATTCAGAACATGAACTCCAAACACCAATTCTCTATTTCTCCCATATCTGTTAACCAAATTGATCTATCTATCTGGCTAACCCAAATCAAAACATACTGGAAAACTCTATACAATGCCAGAAATCTTAAAAATGCTCATCATCTTAAGTAGCATATTCAAACAGCTATTAATACTAGATGTGAAAGATTGCTTACTCATCCAACCAAAATGATTAACAGTATTCTTAATCGCCACACTGATCCAGTTCATTTTGATAATATAAAAACTCAAACAGACATCATTACTGATCCTCTTGAAGTCAAAAATCATATTTGATCACACTTCTCTCAATGGACTGCAAATAACGCTTATAACCGACTAATTTTTTCTACTCATTGGCAAACAGAATATAACCCCAAACACAATATTATACCAGAATGGTACAATCCAGTCCTGGAACCTATATATACTGATGAAGTTATCAGTACTATCAACAACTTTCCCAACAACAAAGCATGTGGCCCTTCAGGAATTAGCTATGAAATGCTAAAACATGTTGGTTTACAAACCATATCTGTTATCACAATACTACTAAACTGATGTCTAATATCAGGCTCAATTCCCAAACAATGGAAAGATGGTCGCATTTTTTCTATTTCTAAAAAACCAACTTTTGATGGACACCTACATAATACTAGACCAATTAGCCTAATTGAACATATTGTTATAGAATAGGTTTTAATTTTGGTAAAAATTAGTTTGAAAATTAGAACTTAATAAGGAAATTTTGTAATAACTGTATTTAGTAATAGTGATATGCGAAATTGATGTGCAATGACACCCAATGATGCTTAGCGACGCTTAACGACGCTTAGCGACGCTTAATGACGCTTAGCGACGCTTAACAACGCTTAGTGACACTTAATGACGCTTAGCGACGCTTAACGACGCTTAGCTCAATAGATATATAAACCCACCTTATTTCCCTTAGTTTTAGACAGATCCAGACATTGTATTTTATCTTTACCTTTATATTATTTATCCTCCTCTCTTATTATTAATAAACTCTTGGGATTTCTAAGGAACAAACACCTTGGAATAGCCCTCTTGTTCAATTAATAAACTGTGTATTATCTCTTGTTGTTTTATACCGAACTGCCTCAGAGAAGTGTGTAGTTTCTTACAGACATAAAAGAAACTATACTTCCCTCTTGCACACCACTTCACGCCCGAAGTAAGGGATCTCAGGAGCCGTGTGATTGTTACTCTATCAGAATTAAAGAAGGCTTCCGGTACTGTAACAATATCAAAAAACTATATACAAAAATTCTTACTAATCGTTTAAACTCTATATTTTCCTCTTACAATATTTTTAATCCACACAACTATATTGCACTCCCTGGCAATAGCACTAATATTTCTATCCACATACTCAACAACTTTATTGAATATGCAAATTGCAACCAAAAGGAAATCTGGCTTTTATCTCAGGACATGAGTAAAGCATATGATACTGTTAATATAGACCTATTTGCTCTATCCCTCCAAAGACTTAATATGCCATTGCAACTTACTACAATCCTTACCAACCTCCTAATATCAAGAACTAATAGAGTAATAACCAATCTTGGACTTACACTTCCTTATAAAATTCAAGATGGAATTGATCAAGGTGAAACTATTACACCTCTATTTTGGCGTATTTACTATGCCCTCTTATCACCAAAATCTCCCATACTGGTTATTAGTCTTCCGTATCTTGGCCACACCACATTTCTCCACCAACTTTTGATTATGCAAGTATCAACACCAGTTCTTGCATATATGGATGGTACTTTATGGATTGCAGAATCTCAATTGCATTTAGAGCAAATTCTGCATACAGCCTCTTTATTTTACCAAATGGCTAATATTAAAGTTAACCCACAAAAATCTATACTTGTATCCAATTCTATACATACACCTTCTATTTCCTTCATGCACCAAAATATTCAATGCCAAACTTCCAAAACACCTTTTAAGTTTCTTGGGTGTTGGTTCTCTATCTCACTCAAATCTACAATACAATCCAAATTAATTACTTAGGAAGCTACTGAACTTATCAACACACTTGATGCCAAACAAGTTACAGATAAACAAGCATGCTATATTATCAACAATGTCATTATACCTATCCTCGAATATCATATACACAATACTGTTCTTACCTCTTCAATATGCAATAAAATCCTCTCCCAATATCTTACTGTTGCTAAGCATAAATCAAAACTAGCAAGAAACACACCCAATAGTACTATGCTAAACCACAATATCTATGGAATCAAAAACATTTAGGATATACAATTGCAATACCATCTATCTGCTTTTTTGCTTCGGCTTAATGATCCATACCTTTTTGGCAATAGTACACATATTCGACTACAGCAGCTACAAAACAATTTATGGTCTACTACTAAGATACTACAATATCCTAATCCTCTTATTGATGGTCCTAACAAACATTCTACTACTTTCAAAATAATTTTATTACTTAACACCTTGAATTTTCTATTGCAGCACACTCTGAAATCCTACGCCCNCTTTCAAAATAATTTTATTACTTAACACCTTGAATTTTCTATTGCAGCACACTCTGAAATCCTACGCCCTTTTACTATCAACTTACCCTATACCCCACTTGAATCCTTACTATACAACCACCCCAATATATAATCTTTAAACGTCAACTACGTTCTAAATATATTATGTTCTTAGAACAACTTACTTCCTATGATAATGCAACACTTTTAGCTTGGCCATACATTTCTCCTAGAATTCTTAATCTTATATCAGGAAAAAAAACCAACTTGGTTTTGTACTCTTGAAAATAAAATCCTATCTAATACTTCCACTCGCCAAATTAATACTTCCCTCCATCTTTCTAATACTAATTCACTCTCATTTCAAACTGGTTACTTCAACCCCAAATCTAAACCATGGCTAGTAACCTACTTAGATCAAGAGATTATAATTGAAAAAGCTTGCCGTTTTAATTACTCTACAAATACAATCTCTATAATACACTGGAAAATACACGCTGATCTTAGCCTTACATTCTTATATTCTACACCAAATGCACACTGTACTCCCTGCTCGGGATGTACTCTAAACTCAAACAGAATTCAAAACACTTGCACTCTAGATATATCAGCTACATTATCTACTAAATTTCTTGGTAGAAAAATTTATACCCAATTTATAAACAAACTCCAACTCAATGCTAACTACTTAGATCTACTATACTCTATTGCCTCTTGTCATTTTATTAATATTCCACCTCTCTTCCAAATTACAATATATAGCAACCCTATTTTAGACATCTTTCTAAAATCCTCAGCCACTTCAAAACTTCAAACTATAGCACAATCTAATGCTATACTCTCAAACTTTTCTTTCTATACTGATGGCTCTGTTGTTAACATTTCTGATCCAAGATGCACTATGGGAATCGCATGGATCCAGGTTTTTGATAACCAGATCTCTCATACCTTTTCTGCACAAATTCAAAATTGGCCATCATCATACAAAGCAGAATTAGTTTCTATATTATCAGCAATTAGCACATGTTCTCGAAATAGTAACATACATATATATACTGACTCCTTATCCATTATTTCAAAATACAATACTCTAACCTCACAAACACAAAACCACAACAAACTATATTCTTAGGGCACTGCCAGGAATCAGCTGATTTGATTTTGGCCAGAATTTTGACCCCTCCTATTTTAGTCAGGTCTTCATATTAAATTTTTAGATTTTCAGACCCCCCCTAGGAAATCAGCTGATTTCTGGCCCTCCTCTTACAACTACTGGCCTATTTGACACACTCTTCTTAATCTCATTACATCACTCTCTCTAAACATCATATTCTATAAAGTACAAGCACATAGTAATGATATATACAACAACAAAGCTGATGAACTTGCAAAAAATCACTATCTTTCTCCTATTTTAGAATTTCAACCCCACAATATATACAACCCTTCCTTTTGCCTTACCTACAAAAAATACAATATAGAACAACCTATACGTCGTGCTATCAAAAATATTTGCAATGCACATACAATTGCTATGTGGTCCTCTCAATATAGAATTCAACAAAACATTCCTATAGCCCAACAAATAGATTGGAATGCAACCTGGCTATACCTCAACCACAATCATAAACACACCTACAACTATACTAATTTCCAGCTTAGCTCTCAAAAATCCTTTCGCATTAAATGCATGTTACACATGCTTCCTACCCTTTCACATTTCCTTTCTATTAATTCTGCAAATATACATCCTACTTGCATTACATGCAACTAAACTAATCACGGATTCCATTGGCTATTTTGCCCAAACTCAACCAGTATCTCAAATATTATCCAAAACATAATTATACAATATTTCTTTTCAGATCTACCAGACTTATCCCTTAATGAATTACAACTACTACGCAACAATCTTTTAACTCACATCTATACAATTTACACTATTCAATACTACAACTTTTTATACTACAATCCAGGGTTATATTTCAAAATCACTTATCAATATCATATCCCAATATACTTCTTATAAAAATGCAGCTAATATTACTATTAAGCTTCTTCTACGACTTTCACAAAGGATTCACGAACAATTATGGAAACCATACTACACAAATCTAGCATATTGGAAATCTATACAAGCTCTATCCCAACCCAATACTATATCTACCAAACCTTTATATACTCTGCGTTATAACAGAACTCTATATACTTATAGCTGCATCTGTGGCTTACCAGACCAACAACATGAAAACAACTATAGCACATGCCCATCTTTGGGCTTAGCACTTAGAAAAATAGAAATCTGGTCACACAACCGGATTAAATATAGTTCTCCAACTAACTTTATTCTCTATATTCAAATCTAGGTGAGTTTTAACCACTCTAGTAGGTTTAGGTTGCAGATAAATTAGGTAGAAATTAAATAACTCTATCTATAGTCTGAGTCTTAATTCTTGTATAATTAATAATTGTAATCTGAGAAACCCCATAAGGAATCTTATACATTTTATTAATAAAGATAAAGGCAAAACCTCATCTTAACACCAAAAAAAAAAAAAAAAATAGTTGTCCAATCGTTTTTCAATGATATCTCGTCATCCACTGGGCCAATTATGATGATCTAACCACCATTAGATGCGCCTCGACAAGCTCTACGACTTTCAATTAGTGAACATGTGTTGTTAACTTAGTAAGAAAAAAACTTTTATATGTACGCACGCCACATTCACACTATAGTGATTTTCATATGTAATTTGCATCACGTTACACTATGATCGATCTCTGATTAACTGGCGGACTATCAGTTAAATGTTTTGCTAACTATTTTAGTTACTATAAAAATCTAGTAACTCTAGTTTTAAATTAATTTTATATTTTTCAAATTATTTTTTATTTTTATTTTTAATTCACTTTAATTTATTTTTTAAATTATTTTTTTTTATTTTTTTTAACACTAGGACAAGAGGTATAGTTTATGCCAAATTTTACGAGAAATTTTTTTTGTCAGAGCCTCAAAGATAATTTTATAGACAAAATTTAAAGATACAAAATATATATTGGTAATGATCAATAAATAGCAAACTTCTTTTTTAAATTATTTTTTATTTTATTTTTTTTACTTTGTTTTAATTTTTATTTATTTTTATTTATTTTATTTATTTTTTTTTAAATTATTTTTAGTTTTATTTTTTTAATTCATTTTAGAATTTAATATTTTTGCGCATGTGTACTATAGCGCACCTCATATGATTTGGTATAGCATGAAATCAAAACAACCAAAATAACCTATTTTTTTGTTAGTTAGAGTTAGAGTGAGGTTAGAATAGTGTGTAGGCAAGAAAAGGGGTTTTATAGTAAAATTTTGCAAGAAATTTTTTTTGTTAGAGCATGATGGGTGGTTTCATAAGCAAAATTATGAGCCACAGATGTTTTTTTAAAAGATCGCTTAATTTCATATTACACCTGATCCTACAATTTGATTGGTTTATCAGATGGGTGCGTTACAATGCATATGCGCTAAATTATATAAACCTTCATTTTAATTTTATTTTTTTAATTATTTTTTTCATTTTTTTTAAAAAAATTTTTTATTTTATTTTTTTTATTTTAAATTATTTTTTTTATTTTTTTATTTTTTTAATTTGTTTTAATTTTATTTATTTTTTTATTTTTTTAAATTATTTTTATTTTTATTTTTTTAAATTATTTTTATTTTTATTTTTTTAATTTATTTTAATTTTATTTTTTAAATTATTTTTTTATTTTTTTATAAATTTTTTTTATTTTATTTTCAAAATATTTTAAATTATTTTATTGAGAATAACTACACTTAATTGAGAGTAAATCCTCTTTCCAAATATACAACAAGATCTATATATAAATATTTGTACAACAGGATCTATATGATATATAAATTTTTTATTTGTTTTTTTTTGTATTATACTAATCAATTTTTTTCTTTTGTACAGTTGTAACTTACTTTACTATCTTTTTTTGATATTAATATTTTGGATACCTTGGTGCTGTTTTTTGGAATTATCGTATGTTGGTATTATTGTTATCATTGTTGGTGCTGTCTGTCACTAGTATTGTATGGTATTTTCATATCATTATTTGTAGTATAATTGTTAATTAGCAATTAGAACTTTGTTTATTTTATTGTTTCATACTATTTTTTTGTTTTTTACTTGTATTTTGTTTTGACTTATTTGTTTACTTTGCTTATTTTTGCTTTTGTTGTTTCATGCTGTTGATTGGTGCTTTGCTTTTGCTGATATTGTTTGCTAATTTTATATTGCTGGTTTGTGCCATTGTTTGCTAGTACTGTTTGGTGATGTTTGCTTTTGCTAGTATTGTTTTGGTCAACTGGTTTTATTGTCTGTTGATATTATTATATATCGGTATCAGATTTCATATTTGCAACAGTTTTAGTATTTGCCAGTATTATCATTTATTAAAGTTACTGGTTTGTTTATTTTGTTTTTGTTGCTTTTACTTTTGTATTTGGTATTTTGTTTTGATTGTATTTGCTTATTTTGCTTATTTCTGCTTTTGTTGTTTCATGCTATTACTTGGTGTCTTTGTTTTTGCTAATATTGTTTGCTGATTTTTATAATGCTCGTTTGTGCTATTGTTTGCTGATTCTGTTTGTTAGTGTTGGCTTTGCTAGTGTTGTCTTGGTCAACTAGTTCCATTGCTTGTTGGCATTGTTATATATTGGTGTCAAATTTCACATTTGTGAACAATGGTTTCAGTGTAGTGTTTTTGCTAATGTTTTCTGGCACATTAACTAGGGTTGTGTTTGGGTTAGAGTTAGGGTTAAAGGTTAGAATAAGGATAAATTAAAACACAAGTTAGAATTTAGAATAAGTGATAAAATTAGGGTTATTATAGGTTAGATAAGTTTTTAGACAAAACTAGCAGTAAATGATAATATTGTTATTAGAAAATTTTTTATAAACATAAATGTGATACAATAATTTAAAAAAATATAATAAATATTTAAATAAATAATTATAATAATAATATAATAAATAAAATTTTATATAAAATTGATAATGCAATATCATTGGTTAATATGCATATTTACAGCAAAAAATCTCTCTGGTTAAAATTAGCAATTCTCTATTTTATTTTATTTATTTTATTTTATTTTAAATTATTTTTAATTTAATTTATTTTTTTATTTTATATTTGTTTTATAATCATAAAATTACACATAGGAAGATATTTAAAATTTTGGCTTGAATTTAGCTTAATTTAGGCCAAAATTTAAAACTACATCCTATTATATTATTTTATGGTTATATGGGTCCTTTGCAGTAGAAAGGGCCGATACTGGTTTATATATGATTTTGAGAAAATCACGTTTGTTTTGTTCGGACTGATCCGGGTTAATCAAAATTTTCATGATTTGATTAGTCCGTTATATCGGGTAATCCCATGATGTACGAAACTTCCAAGAAATTTTTTTTAAATATCTCAATTTTTTATTATGCAAATCAATTTCCACTTATAATTGAAAAATGTAGCGCGTGTCAAAATTTATCCGAATATAATAAAAACCTGATTTTTATTTTGGGTAGTATCGGCCCTTTCTATTGCAAGGGCCTCATATACAGTAATATAAATTAAATTTGTGCAGTAGGTACAATGTATATAGATTTAAATTTGCATATATATCAGGCTCTCCATATATATAATTTGCATATAAATTTTTTTGTGCATTTTTTTTGCATTTGTGCAAATAAAATTTTTTGAATTTATTTAATTTTTTTTTTTTGTGTTAAAGTTCCCGCTTTGGGTGAGAGTTTATTTAATCAAGCCTGTGGATCAAGAGCGCCTTTTTGGGCGCACCCACAATTGAGTTACATTGAATGAGAGTACAACTAGCCACACGTACAACTTTTGGTTGTCTAATTTAAGTAGTCCGCCCGAAGGTTCTATACTAGTTGTCATACCTACAACCCAACTAGAGGATTGCCTATTTAAACCCTCTGGTCCAACGCTTCGCATGTCAATCCTACTTGTGATCACCGGTACAGCCCTCCGATACATTAGTCAGTCGAAGACAGTCCCGGATACTACCTACATCCTCTTAGGACTAATTTATCCTCACGGGTAAACTTGGTAGAGCAGTTCCTGTCCCACACAGGTATTACCTACACTTTGGTAACTTACGCACTCACCGAGGCAAGCAACTTGCAGTCAGGGGGTACCTAACCGCTACTATTACCTACTTCTGCCCTTGTAAGGTTCACACTGACCCCGGTACCCACCATTACTTTCCTACCGGTCCATCACCGGGTGCCCCAAACTTCCAAACCAGTTGGCCCGGAAGGGTTGATCTACCCAGCATTAGGTGCTACTATGGTTTTTCTTCCCCTGGTACCTAATTCCAGAACATAGGTCCTTTTCCTCCGGTACGTCTCCGGCGGCCAGGTTGGTGAACCCTCTCCTCCGTAGGTCATATCGTCCAGTTCTCCAGCTCCGGTTTCTGATATTCCGGTTCTGGTAGCACCGTCAAAGATCGTTGCTACCTCCTTACTCGGGACTTTCCAAATGGGTTTCCATTTCCCCGGTTCCTTGGATTTGTCTGTGTCACTGGACACAACTTCACCGAAAGCTCCCATTCGAGATGGTAACCAAGGACTACAGGTAATATACCCAACCGATCGACAGGAAACGGTTACCGTAACACAGGTCTATTTTTCCAAAGCGTCGCCAGTGGGATTTGAACCCTAGACCTGCCACTTGGGGGGTGACAACTTACCAACTTCCCTAAGTCGCCACACCCAATTTTTTGAATTTATAATATTGGTTATACAGTATTTTTATTATCATTTAATTTTTTATATTTTATATACAATTATTAACTAAAAAATTAACTTCAACAGTCTATACTATTAAAATTTTGTAAAGTAATCTTAAGTTGTAGTATAATTCTGGATTGTCTAAAAATCAAAACAATTGATAATCACATAATGCAAGTATTAATTTTTTTATATTATTATTGATATACATTTTTTTTATTTTTAAATTATTTTTTTTATTTTTTTAAATTATTTTTATTTTTTTTAATTTGGTTTAATTTTTATTTATTTATTTATTTTTTTTTAAATTATTTTTATTTTTTTTAATTTGGTTTAATTTTTATTTATTTATTTATTTTTTTAATTATTTTTATTTTTAATTATTTTTTTTTGTTTCTAAATTGCTATTGTATGGTAGACTTTATTGAGAATTGTTATATTACATTTGTAGTTAATAATTTATATCATGCCCTAACTCTGTAAGATCTCTCCTATTCAACTATACTTATCTTGTGCTGCTACCTTATAGGGACCACCCAGGTTGGCAATTTGCCACTATCTCTCTATTTTAGCTAACCTGATTACAGATATTTCACTTCAGTATTACCTAAGCAGACAGGTGTAGTAGGACCTCTCTAATTCTTTCCATGTCCCACTTATTTTTAGATTAGACCTTTAGAGATATTACATCACAGCTTAACCCATATACTAGTGAGCCCGGTTACCCAAGCTACATATATTTTTTACCCTTGTAAGGTTCGCTCCAACTCCAGTGCTCACTATTCCCTTTCTACTAGTTCTTTCTTAATATATTCCAAACTTTCAATTTGTTAGTCCGAAAGGGTTGATTTGTCTGGTATTAGGTGCCATTATGGCTTTTCTTCCTCTAGTGCCTATTTCCAAAGTATAGATCCTTTTCCTTTGGTGCGACTCTGGTAGTTAGGTTGGTGAACCTTCTTCTCTAAAGATTTTAACATTTAGTTTTTTGGTTCTGGTTTCTGATATTCCAGTTTTTTGGTAATACTGTTGAAAGTCTTTGCTACTCCTTATTTAGGACTTGCAAAACAAGTTCTAATCTTTAGGTTCCTAGCATTATATGATTCTAGAATCCTAGAATCTCCTATTTCAATAGTGGGACCCAATTTACAGATCTTTGCATAATTCAATATATTAACAAAGAGCAGTTACAGTAATACAAGTGTAATTTTTTGAACTAGTACCAAGTGAATTTGGACTTAAATCTGTTGCTTGGGGTAACAACTTGACTACTATTCTAAAATACCATACCTTTATTTTTATTTTTTAATTTATTTTAATTTTATTTTTTAAATTAATTTTTTCATTTTTTACAATTATTTTAAATTATTTTATTTTATTTTAAATTATTTTTTTAATTTAAGTTATATTTTTATTTTATATTTGCTTTATAATCATGAAATTACATATAGGGAAATATTTCAAATTTTGGCCTAAATAAGCTTAATTTAGATCAAAATTCAAAACTACATTCTAGAGTTGTGTTAACTTATTTAACAAGATAATTTATATTGTAAGTTATATTATAAGTTATATAACCTTATATAAGTTACGAATAGGGTCCATAATGGGCCGGGTCGGGCCGGGTTTTCATAAGGCCCGTAAAATTATTTCTAAGCCTAACCCGAACCAAAACCCGGTTATACCTTGACGGGCCGGGCCCGGGTTGGGTCTGAACGGGCTTTATCTAGGCCCGACCCGGCCTGTTGGCCGTATATATAGAACCAATAAATTAATTTTTTATATAGCAGCGCATCAACTTTTATAATTGTAGCGAGTTTGACTCCACGCTTCAATGAAATTATAGCAGATCAGCATGGTATAGGTGAGCAAATCCGTATATAGCCGAATTTAAGATCTATACTATACCGATCAGCTATAATTCTTAACTCTAACGCAAATATATATTCACTAGATCAGTATAGTATAGATTTAAAAATTTGGCCTATACTATACGGCTATACTATACTGATCTGCGAAATACCTCACTTCAACTCGGTATACATGACAACGTCTATATAAAATAGCGAGTTCGAGCCCACGCTATAGTGCGGCACATTAACTCATTACACATGACAACAGACAGGGGTTAGGTGCAATGAATGAGAGAGCAGCGGCAGGGATGGGAGCCAGATTATAATCAGGCATCGAAAAGAACAAGTGACAAGAAACGTGAAGTAAGAAAGCACTAAGATTTTATAATCTCTACCGCATGTATACATACGTACCTTACATGCATATCTATAATTTCCATAAGCACAAATCAGGTTATTCTCGCGATAATAACCCTTCGTCAATGCATAGGCTAAAATTTAACGGGCCTATCGGGTACCTGCGGGCTTTTTTGCAAAGCCCAACCCGGGTCCAACGTTTAATAAACCTGACCCGAACCCGGCCCGCTTTACAAACAAAACTCTAAAATTAGACCCGGCCTGGGCCCGAACCTGACCCGACCCTGAAACCCGTGGGTTTAGCCTGGCCCAATACGGACCCTAGTTACGAAGTTACAAACAGATAAGTGTGTTAAAGCAGGCCAGCATTAAATGAAAAAGAAGGAAAAATTTTAATTTTAGACCAAAAGCTAAAATAAGCCAACTTTAAAAATATTGGCTAGCATTAGATTAGTTTAATATATATAACTTATATAAGTTATGTAAGTTAAAATCTAACTTATATAAGTTAGGATAACTTATCTAAGTTATACAACTCTACTACACCCTATCACATGATTTTATAATGATGTAAATTGGATTCACACAGTAGTCATAGCACATATAGATTCAAATTAGTGCATATATCAGGCTCCCTATATATATAACACGTGTATAAATTTTTTTGTATATTTTTTTGTATTTGTATAAATAAATTTTTTGAATTTATAATTTGGTTATATAGTATTTTTATAATTTTTTAATTTTTAAATTTTTTATATGATTGTTAACCAAAAGATTAACTTCAAATGGCCTATACTATTAAAATTTTGTAAAGTAATCTTGAGTTGTAGTTTAATCCTGAATCAGTCTAAAAATTAAAACAAATAATGATTACATAATGTGATACAGAAGAAACATTAATTTTTTTGTATCATTATTGACATATTTTTTTATTTTTAAATTATTTTTTTGGAAAATTATAAATGGCGACCTTATATAATTAGCCAATCAGATTTAAGATTGGTATTATATATTACTTGTCTTTGGATTACTAGATTCAATTTGAATTTAGATCAATTTACAGGTAAATTTAGATTTTTATTTTATTGGTTTGTTTTATTTTATTCACAATACTAATACTGTAATAGCTAATACTTCTTTGAATTTTTTTAAATAAGTAAAAATTTTTTTCTTTTTGTTTTTTTTTTACTACAGTAATTTTTTTTTTTAGTTATAGGTACTAACTTTTTTTTAGTTGTTTCTTTTCTTGGAGTTATCATCTATGGAGTCATTGTTCTTTCAGTCATTGTTCTTGGAGTCATTGTTTTTGAAGTTGTTATTTTTGGAGTTGTTGTTCTTGGAGTTATCATTCTTGAAGTTATTATTCTTGGAATTGTCATTTTTGGAGTTATTTGAAGTTATTATTTTTGGAGTTGTTATTCTTGGAATTGTAGTAAGAGTTGGAACTTTTTTTTATTAGTTTGTTTTTTTTTGTTATAAGTACTAACTTCTTTCTTTTTTTAGGTATTTCTTTTCTTGGAGTTGTTATTTTCAGAGTTATTCTTCGAGTTGCCATTCTTGGAATTATTGTAGTAGTAGGAGTTAAGACCTTAGTTAATTTAAGTATTTTTTTTACTAGTTTATTTTTTTTGTTATAGGTACTACCTTCTTTTCTTTTTTAGGTGTATCGTTTTTTAGAGGCATTATTTTTGAAGTTATTATTCCTGGAGTCATTGTTTTTGAAGTTGTCATAGTAGTAGAAGTTAAGATCTTTATCAGTTAAGTATTTTTTTTTTTACTATTTTGATTTTTTTGTTATGGGTACTAACTTCTTTCTTTTTTTAAATACTTCTTTTCTTGAAATTGTTATTTTTGAAGTCATTGTTTTGAAGTTGTTGTTCTTGAAGCCATTATTCTTAGAGTCATTGTTCTTGGAGTCATCATTCTTAAAGTCTTATTCTTAGAATTTGATATCAAAGAAAAGGTGCTTCCGGTGTCTTTGCTTTGTCTCTGTGATAAATTGGACAAGTTAGCTCTTTTATAGATATGGGGCTAGGCAAAGTATTTTTTTAGATTAGATTTTTTTATATAAATAAAGTTTGAAGTTGGTATCAGATATAATATTTGTATAATAAATGCATTGTTGATTTTTTTAAAAAAAAATAAAAAAAATTTTGGGTTGTATCTGGTAGTAATAGATAAATTTACTTTTTTTTTAAATTTGTAGTTTTATTATCTAATATTATGGGTGATCAATCAATCAAAATCAGTTCTATGAGTCATATTTTTACTGATTTGCTCTTTGCAAATTGGTTATCATATGACTCACATGAGCAATTTTGATTGGTCAATCACAGGGTCACCATAAAATAATGCTCTATTTTTTTATTTTTTTAAATTATTTTTATTTTTTTAATTTGGTTTAATTTTTATTTATTTATTTTTTGTAAAATATTTTTACTTTATTTTTTTAATTCATTTTGATTTTATTTTTTAGATTATTTTTTTATTTTTTTACAAATTATTTTTATTTTATTTTTAAATTATTTTAAATTATTTTATTTATTTATTTTATTTGAGAAAATATTTTTCTTGTACCCATTAGGCCATGCACCCCTATGTGCATGCATATATATTAGATCAAGATCATCAAGATAATTATTTTTTTGTTATGATTTGTTTTTTTCTTTTGTTTATTATTATTTTTTTTTAGTTGCTATTATTATTGTGGTGTCATAGCAGGTATCATTTCAAGTGTCGTTGCTGGTGTTGTCATTGGTGTTGCCATTGGAGTTTTTCGTGAGTAGCCTTGCATGTGTGATTAGCCGTGTTTCTTCAGTGTTCTTCTTATATATTTCTCTAACATAGTGGATATAATGTTTTTTTGGTGGATAGATTTGTATGTATTGTTATCCTATATCCACTTCTTTAAAGATATTAGGTAACTAGAGTGATTTTAGACAGTGAACACTTTTGTAACCTCAAATTTTGTTACTGTGATATATCTAAGTCAGTATGGTATTTTTAATAAAACTTAATTTAAGAAAATTTGCAATTATGAAAGAGGCTACAATTAGAAGTATATGAAAATACTAATAATTGTTTAAATTATGTAATAAATAATTGTATTTATTAGTAAAAGAGTATGAAGGCTCGATATTGAACTTGGGGTCCACATCGGCTGCTTTTATACTTTTTGAAATTTTATACATATAATAGTCAATATTTAATACATGTGTAATATATGCTACAACTATTAATTAAATATATAATATAAATAGTTTAAATATAATATATATCATAAATGGTATATATCTGATATGTAATAAATGGAATATCTAGAATATATGCCTTAAAAACTATATCTGGCAGATATGGTATATAAGGCATATTTGCCCGAAGCAATCACCTAGCCAATCAGATTGCTAATTTAATATTAATTGGCAATTGGTTTCGATCTTATTATCCATGTGATCATACAAGGATAATCTATAGCTCGTTAGAACCATATCGATGAGCTAATTCAAATGGTAGTCGTTTTATTCAATTTGGATTGGTGGATCAAAAGTTATGATTACTTTTGTATAATTTCTATAGGTCAACAGTGTTTCTGTGAGGTGGTTTTGTACGTTTTTCATTGGGTAGTCCTGTATGTAATTTTTATTTGGTAGTTCTGTACATTTTTTATTGGGTGGCTTGTACGATTCTACGGTAGGTAATCTTACACTTTTTTTCAAATTGTTTTGTCTTGTGGTTTCTTTTTTTTCGGTTTCTTTTTTTTTTTGTTTTTGTTTTTTTAGTATATTGACCAGTTTTTTTGGTGTCGTTGGTACTGCTTGTTGGCTTTGAGTTATCAGTTCTTCTGGTTTNGTACCTGCGGGCTTTTTTGCAAAGCCCAACCCGGGTCCAACGTTTAATAAACCTGACCCGAACCCGGCCCGCTTTACAAACAAAACTCTAAAATTAGACCCGGCCTGGGCCCGAACCTGACCCGACCCTGAAACCCGTGGGTTTAGCCTGGCCCAATACGGACCCTAGTTACGAAGTTACAAACAGATAAGTGTGTTAAAGCAGGCCAGCATTAAATGAAAAAGAAGGAAAAATTTTAATTTTAGACCAAAAGCTAAAATAAGCCAACTTTAAAAATATTGGCTAGCATTAGATTAGTTTAATATATATAACTTATATAAGTTATGTAAGTTAAAATCTAACTTATATAAGTTAGGATAACTTATCTAAGTTATACAACTCTACTACACCCTATCACATGATTTTATAATGATGTAAATTGGATTCACACAGTAGTCATAGCACATATAGATTCAAATTAGTGCATATATCAGGCTCCCTATATATATAACACGTGTATAAATTTTTTTGTATATTTTTTTGTATTTGTATAAATAAATTTTTTGAATTTATAATTTGGTTATATAGTATTTTTATAATTTTTTAATTTTTAAATTTTTTATATGATTGTTAACCAAAAGATTAACTTCAAATGGCCTATACTATTAAAATTTTGTAAAGTAATCTTGAGTTGTAGTTTAATCCTGAATCAGTCTAAAAATTAAAACAAATAATGATTACATAATGTGATACAGAAGAAACATTAATTTTTTTGTATCATTATTGACATATTTTTTTATTTTTAAATTATTTTTTTGGAAAATTATAAATGGCGACCTTATATAATTAGCCAATCAGATTTAAGATTGGTATTATATATTACTTGTCTTTGGATTACTAGATTCAATTTGAATTTAGATCAATTTACAGGTAAATTTAGATTTTTATTTTATTGGTTTGTTTTATTTTATTCACAATACTAATACTGTAATAGCTAATACTTCTTTGAATTTTTTTAAATAAGTAAAAATTTTTTTCTTTTTGTTTTTTTTTTACTACAGTAATTTTTTTTTTTAGTTATAGGTACTAACTTTTTTTTAGTTGTTTCTTTTCTTGGAGTTATCATCTATGGAGTCATTGTTCTTTCAGTCATTGTTCTTGGAGTCATTGTTTTTGAAGTTGTTATTTTTGGAGTTGTTGTTCTTGGAGTTATCATTCTTGAAGTTATTATTCTTGGAATTGTCATTTTTGGAGTTATTTGAAGTTATTATTTTTGGAGTTGTTATTCTTGGAATTGTAGTAAGAGTTGGAACTTTTTTTTATTAGTTTGTTTTTTTTTGTTATAAGTACTAACTTCTTTCTTTTTTTAGGTATTTCTTTTCTTGGAGTTGTTATTTTCAGAGTTATTCTTCGAGTTGCCATTCTTGGAATTATTGTAGTAGTAGGAGTTAAGACCTTAGTTAATTTAAGTATTTTTTTTACTAGTTTATTTTTTTTGTTATAGGTACTACCTTCTTTTCTTTTTTAGGTGTATCGTTTTTTAGAGGCATTATTTTTGAAGTTATTATTCCTGGAGTCATTGTTTTTGAAGTTGTCATAGTAGTAGAAGTTAAGATCTTTATCAGTTAAGTATTTTTTTTTTTACTATTTTGATTTTTTTGTTATGGGTACTAACTTCTTTCTTTTTTTAAATACTTCTTTTCTTGAAATTGTTATTTTTGAAGTCATTGTTTTGAAGTTGTTGTTCTTGAAGCCATTATTCTTAGAGTCATTGTTCTTGGAGTCATCATTCTTAAAGTCTTATTCTTAGAATTTGATATCAAAGAAAAGGTGCTTCCGGTGTCTTTGCTTTGTCTCTGTGATAAATTGGACAAGTTAGCTCTTTTATAGATATGGGGCTAGGCAAAGTATTTTTTTAGATTAGATTTTTTTATATAAATAAAGTTTGAAGTTGGTATCAGATATAATATTTGTATAATAAATGCATTGTTGATTTTTTTAAAAAAAAATAAAAAAAATTTTGGGTTGTATCTGGTAGTAATAGATAAATTTACTTTTTTTTTAAATTTGTAGTTTTATTATCTAATATTATGGGTGATCAATCAATCAAAATCAGTTCTATGAGTCATATTTTTACTGATTTGCTCTTTGCAAATTGGTTATCATATGACTCACATGAGCAATTTTGATTGGTCAATCACAGGGTCACCATAAAATAATGCTCTATTTTTTTATTTTTTTAAATTATTTTTATTTTTTTAATTTGGTTTAATTTTTATTTATTTATTTTTTGTAAAATATTTTTACTTTATTTTTTTAATTCATTTTGATTTTATTTTTTAGATTATTTTTTTATTTTTTTACAAATTATTTTTATTTTATTTTTAAATTATTTTAAATTATTTTATTTATTTATTTTATTTGAGAAAATATTTTTCTTGTACCCATTAGGCCATGCACCCCTATGTGCATGCATATATATTAGATCAAGATCATCAAGATAATTATTTTTTTGTTATGATTTGTTTTTTTCTTTTGTTTATTATTATTTTTTTTTAGTTGCTATTATTATTGTGGTGTCATAGCAGGTATCATTTCAAGTGTCGTTGCTGGTGTTGTCATTGGTGTTGCCATTGGAGTTTTTCGTGAGTAGCCTTGCATGTGTGATTAGCCGTGTTTCTTCAGTGTTCTTCTTATATATTTCTCTAACATAGTGGATATAATGTTTTTTTGGTGGATAGATTTGTATGTATTGTTATCCTATATCCACTTCTTTAAAGATATTAGGTAACTAGAGTGATTTTAGACAGTGAACACTTTTGTAACCTCAAATTTTGTTACTGTGATATATCTAAGTCAGTATGGTATTTTTAATAAAACTTAATTTAAGAAAATTTGCAATTATGAAAGAGGCTACAATTAGAAGTATATGAAAATACTAATAATTGTTTAAATTATGTAATAAATAATTGTATTTATTAGTAAAAGAGTATGAAGGCTCGATATTGAACTTGGGGTCCACATCGGCTGCTTTTATACTTTTTGAAATTTTATACATATAATAGTCAATATTTAATACATGTGTAATATATGCTACAACTATTAATTAAATATATAATATAAATAGTTTAAATATAATATATATCATAAATGGTATATATCTGATATGTAATAAATGGAATATCTAGAATATATGCCTTAAAAACTATATCTGGCAGATATGGTATATAAGGCATATTTGCCCGAAGCAATCACCTAGCCAATCAGATTGCTAATTTAATATTAATTGGCAATTGGTTTCGATCTTATTATCCATGTGATCATACAAGGATAATCTATAGCTCGTTAGAACCATATCGATGAGCTAATTCAAATGGTAGTCGTTTTATTCAATTTGGATTGGTGGATCAAAAGTTATGATTACTTTTGTATAATTTCTATAGGTCAACAGTGTTTCTGTGAGGTGGTTTTGTACGTTTTTCATTGGGTAGTCCTGTATGTAATTTTTATTTGGTAGTTCTGTACATTTTTTATTGGGTGGCTTGTACGATTCTACGGTAGGTAATCTTACACTTTTTTTCAAATTGTTTTGTCTTGTGGCTTTTTTTTTTTGTTTTTGTTTTTTTAGTATATTGACCAGTTTTTTTGGTGTCGTTGGTACTTGTGGATTTGCCTTGGTTTTTTTTGTCATTGGTTTTCCGACTTTGTGAATGTATGTTTCTCTTGTACATTTTTATTGGGTGGTCCTGTATGTTTTTCATTGAGTGTTGCTACTATTTTTCGTTGAATGTTCCTGCATAAATTTCTAGTAAGTATTCTTGCACATTTTTCCAAAGTTGTCTTGTCTTGTCTTGTGGTTTCTTTTATTTTTATTTTGTTTTTTATAGTATATTGGTACTTGTAAATTCACTTTAGCATTTTTCGTTGTTGGTGCTTGTTGGCTTTGAGTTATCAGTTCTTCTGGTTTCGCTATAGTTTTCGGTGTTGTTGATACTTCTTTGGTGCTTAATTATGTTGTTGCATTTTTAGTGTAGTATATTGATCAGAGATTAGAGTAGGGCTAGGGTTCAGGTTTGGGTTAGGTTTATTAGTAAGGTTAGAATGATATATAAAAGTTAGAATAGAAGTTATTAAATGTACTTGCATTTTGTGAATTAATAAATATAAATTATGCAAAAAAAGATATGTATATATAAAGTTCATGTAAGTTCGTGTAAAAAAAAAAACATAGAAAATTTATTATTTTTGTAATCGAATTTGATTGGTCAATTATGGGATGCATGACTATGAGAGTGCGTTAAAAACTTACCCATTTTATTTTATTTTAAATTATTTTTTTAAATTATTTTTTTATTTTATATTTGTGTTATAATCATAAAATTATATTTTAAATTTTGTCTAAATTAAGCCAATATTCAAAACTATACCCTATCATGTTATTTTATAGTTATATACAGTAATGTAAATTGGATTCATGCAGTAGGCACAGTGCATATAAATTTAAGTGATAATTTGTGAAAGATCAGCACTATTTTTATATTAGAATTTGGAGCAAATTACTATGATCTTTTATTATATGCTGAAATCTGAAGCTGCTCCAATAATAAGTATTTTTTTTATTAAGTTAACAGCTCAAATCAATTAATTGAAAGTTGTAGAGCTCACTGTGATGCATCTAATAGTGGATAGATCATTCAGATCAGCCCAGTATACAATGAGATATCACTAAAAATGATTGGCTGACTATATAAAATTTCTAGTTTGTTTACATAAAATCTTATATAGTCACCCAATCATTTTTTAGCGATATCTTAGCGTATACTGGGCCGATTTGAATGATCTAACCACTATTAGATGCATCTCAGTGAGCTCTACAACTTTCAATTAATTGACTTGAGCTGTTAACTTAATAAAAAATTACTTATTATTGGAGCAGCTTCAGATTTCAGCTTTATATTAAAAGTTTATATTGTATTTATCCCCAAAATTTATTATTGTCCCAATATGGTAATAGTACTAATCTTTCACAGATTATCACTTAAATTTGTGTATATATCAGGTTTCAATATCTATAATGCATATATAAATTTTTTTTTATGCATTTTTTTTTGCATTTGCACAAAGAAAAATTTTTTTTGTTTTTTTTTCCTTTGACAATCATGCTCTATTTATTATATACTATTAAATTGTAACAAACAAAATTACAATAAGGAAGCATCTACTACTATAATAGGCGCAATCTGGCTACTACAAAGGTGCCCAAGTAGGATTGTCATACTGGTGTTTGTTAAATGAGAGTGTCTATAGTCTTTTGCCATCAGTATATCTCTCGAATATAATGAGGTACCAATCACTGCTTCAAATTTCACTCTTTCAAAAAAACTTCATCCCTGAGCTTCTCATAAAAATGAAGAAAATGAAAGGGGGAAACACTTAAATAGGGCATACACTACCTAATGAAAACTAGCAAACAAAAACAAAAGAAATCTAAAACAACATAAAAGAAAAACAAACAAAAAACAAAAAACCAGAAATAAAGAAATAAAAGAATAGAAAATGAAGATGTTACTGCGTCTACAATACGACGACGATAAAAATTATACAACAATGCATGAGCAAAGCTCATCAAATTGTTATATGCACATAATAAAATATATATCTAGAATGGAAAGAAATTTTTCTGAGGCCTTCCAATTTTGAGCCTTAAAGTTTAATGTTTGTTTTGGTAACCAAGGACACACGTAATAGCACCAGTTCCAGCCTGAAGACATATTCCCAATTAGAAAGGAGTAAACACTGCCAATCTTTTGAAGGGATAAGCTAGGATGCCCACTTTTTGGCGAAAATTTTGAAAAATCCAAATGGGTGAAATAGACGTTACTTGAACCAAATTTAAATGAACATAAAAGGCACAAAAACTAAGTTTTTGGTTATTCCCTGTTGTTTTCTACAAGACACTTCGTTGATGGACACACTACTTCTTGGTCTCTACTAAAATTTCCTGCACAAGGGCTCCACCTTCTGCTAGTTATCTTGTGTGAAAACACTTCTGGCTTGCATGTCGAATATAAAAAAGAAGTCTCTTAGAAGAAAGTTGACCTTTCTAAAAACTGTATACCTGTGTTAACCTATAGTACAATTAGTACTTGCAACTCTCTAACCAAAAACTTGTTGTTTTCTTCCGTCAGAAATTTGGACCAAATGATCATCAGAAAAAGTTGAAATTTTTGAATTTATAACACTGTATTTTTATTATCTTTTAATTTTTACATTTTTATATAATTGTTAACTGAAAAATTAACTTCAAATACATATACTATTAAAATTTTGTAAAGTAATCATGAGTTGTAGTTAAATTTCAGATCAGTTTAAAAATTAAAACAAATGACAATCATGTGATGCAAGACAAAAGAAACATCTATTTTTTTTGTATCATTATTGACATATAATGTGTTAATCCAATAGTTAATCCTAGATCAGTCCAAAAATCAAAACAAATAATGATTATATGATGCTAGACAGAAGGAATATTAAAGATTTTGTATTAGGATATAGATATTTATCAGGTAATTTCTACCTCTTAAGAGATTATCCTCTCCCCCACCTGATACTAAACTAGCCAATTAAATTCAAGCAAATAATATATACAAACTGGATCTAGTTTGGTTCAGATTTGGTCTGAAGTCTGCAGACTGGTCCAAAGATAATATGTTTTTAAGTATTTCTTTTGGTGCTTAACAAGTTTACTTAGTGCATAAAGTTAGAATTAATTAGTAAAATTTTGTGAATCATAAGATTTTATAAAATTTTATTAATAAAATTCTATAAAATCTTATAATTCACAAATTTTTATTAACAGTCATGGGACATGTCCCCCTGCAGGGGTTCAAAAATTACTTCATATAGTAATTTTAATGTTGATCATTTAAATTTCATATGAAAAATTCACTTTTACAAACAGTTTTTTATATGACAACCCCACTTTTGTAAAACATAACGCCTGTTTTTTTAAGTAAAAAAATATAATTTCGATATTTCTTTATCGATTTATAAAAATTTTATTTTCTAATTTTCTTTAGTTTGAGAGGGATCTTCAGTTGAAGTTCAAGTTCGCTAACCCCTGTAATATTACTTAGAATGAGTGATCTTGAATTTAGTTTTGAAACCAACCCTATTTTTTTGAAGAAAACTTAACTGTAACAGGTAAGCTTATTTTTAACAAAGCATAACACGGGTTTTCACGTTACCGAATAACTTCATGATCGTTTACTAGGTTACAAGATCGAATTTATGATTTTGTGGTAAGAATCACTATACTGAACGCTTGACATTCTTAGACCCCGTCCTTTTTTAAATTTTAAGTATTATTGTGGTTACTTTTCCAACTGCTGGCTAACGACTATAACTTAATAAGTAGGTTTCACGAAGGTTCCTGAGTAACTTTACGCTGGTCACTAGATTACAAGATTTCGTAGATTTCGTGGTGAGAATCAATTGCTCACGACTATAACGACACTTTAGCGTTCTTTTACGACTTTTCTCATACTGGCTCTATATAAAACTATAGCTTTTGAGCTAATTCCTAGTCGGAAAGATTATTTTCTCGTTGATAGTGACTTATATCTTGGCATAATTCATACTTGGCTTTTTTGGTAGAATTAGCATTTTTTGGCAAAATATAATTTACCTGAGTATAATTAGGATCTGGTAATTTTTGACACGCTGCCTTCAACTTTTCCTCAGAGGGTTTGTATATAGTCCAGGACGTGAAATGGCACTATTAATGGAGGAATTGGTATAATGGGAAGTATCAGTTTTCTACTTTGTGTCTTTTTTTTTTTTGTTTTAACTACTATATCTTTTTCTTGTAGGTTTGGAAATGTGGAACGGCGCTGGTGATGGAAGAGCTGGTATAACGGGAAGTACCAGTTTTCTACTTTGGGCCTTTTTTTTCTTGTTTTAACTATTGCTTCTTTTTCTTGTAGGTTTGCATTTAGCCCGTGAACATGAAACGGCGCAGGTAATGGAGGAACTGGTATAACGGGAGGTACCGGTTTTTTATTTTGTGGGGGAAAAAGGAATTATTATTACTATTATTACTTGGTTTTTATGAATATGGTGACAATTAACTATCCCCAAAAAATCAATAGAAATCATGGTAAAGTATGTGGGATTGATCAAAGATGAAATCGAAGGTATATTTAAACAATAGTATTGTTTTTTGGTATTCACAGCAAAAAAACTAATCTTTTTTAAGTCTTCACAGCAACAATTTTTTCAATTTTTATGCGTTAATATACGTGTACGGGTTTCATGATCAAATAGAAATGAAATTATGATAAAACGGTGAAATGTCAAAATTGATCAAATGGTATAACACATGGTTATTAATTCATCAATAAATGTGAGTCCATCTATTTCAATTACTATTCCATTTTCGCAATGATATTATAACCATTCCATTCATATAGTCATGCCAGGTGATTTTTGATATATGCAAATTCATAAGTTTTATTGACGTGGTTAAAATTTGACTTGGCTAAGTCGACTATTAATTTTGGTTTTTAGCCGGGGCCGATTTTCTTTAAAGGATCCAATTATTCTGGTGATATGGCTGTTAATGCAAATATACCCTTATGCGATACGATTTGTTAGCCTTGTATACATGCGTTATTTTCCAAAAAATTTTATGATCCCGATTGCTGAAATCAATGCTAATTTTAGCAAGGTTTTATTCTTTCAGGAAAACTATTCTGGAATTTTATGTGTGAAAACTTAATTTGAGACTGAGTAAAGAAAACAGAAAAGATAACTTAAGAATCTCTAAAATTATCGTCCGTCACAAGTGCCCTGTACCTTTTTACCAATCATTTTGTTCCTGTGATGAAAAAATGATGTATACTTTTTTTAAATCGTCGCTATTTTCAAATTATAGACTGTGAGAATATAAATTGTGAATGTTTACTCACTTGCTTGGCAAGCATGAGTGTAGGGATGTTAAGTCGTTTGACCGAATTTTTAACTTAGACGGGTATTAAAAAGATTATCAATCAAA
Organism: Gigaspora rosea; assembly: GCA_003550325.1. Lineage (NCBI taxonomy): Eukaryota > Fungi > Glomeromycota > Glomeromycetes > Diversisporales > Gigasporaceae > Gigaspora > Gigaspora rosea. The sequence continues at coordinate 180,355 of QKWP01000306.1, read as the reverse complement.
AAACTAGCTAAATTAACGATTTATGTAGTGCACAGAACCCAAACAGTCTATTTTAAACGGTTTAACATCCCATGTATATGAATTTACCTTTTAAAGGTATGTGTTTTTGAATATTACATATTAGCGTAGCGACTAGGGATGTTACCGGTTAGCTTGTGCTTAAAACCAGCTGGAACTCTGTTCAGAGCATATTTAAATAAACCGATTTTTTGATATAAATGCGATCATATCGCTATTACTTTTTTTTTAATTAAAAAAAAAAATTAAAATGATTAATTGTCGTTACCTGTTACATTTACAGTTAAATTAACTTTTAATTAAAAAAAAAAAAAGAAAATTAATTTTTGTTCACTACAAAAGAGGGTCAAAAAAATTATATAATGCATTCATCCGAACTTAATATATATTCACACATCCTTGCTTCGCTACAAAAGAGAGGGGCAAAAAAAAAAAATTATATAATGCATTCATACATACATACAATTTTTACTTTTACAACTAAAATTCTCATAATCTTGTGATTGGATCTGCATCGCTTTTGTAGCGATCACTTCATTTTTGTATGAAACTTTTATACCAAATATGGAACATAAATTTGTATCAGCATTATTTTGAGTACAATTAAAGTTGTTAGTGGAGTAACATACTCCGGAGCAAAGTTATTATTTATAACTCGGGTTACTTCATATATGGAGTGATCTGGAGAAACCCAAATTGGATACATGAAATTAAGATAGCGCATCTACAATTTCGATTTAATAATACAAGTAATACAATTCTGCAATACACAAATATCTAGTATGATATAGATAACAGATAATGATTTTTTCAATGGATAATCATCTTTAGATAAACAGATTATCTAGATCTAAACATTAGTAATAATAATAAGTTGAAATTTATAAAAGGAGTTTTGAAAATCAGTTTGTCAACAAGTTTAAAATAAAATTGTTAAAAAAAATACTAATCTTTGATAGTATAGCTAAAACCCTATGCACTCTACTATTATTAAATAAAATAAATCTTGTTGTAGCCAGCTATATAAAATTATTATTTCAAATAAAATGAGTTGTACTGAGTTTACTTACTTAAATTTTGAGGAATATGATGATGCCTTTGAGGAAAGCAGTGAAGAAAAAATATTTGAAATTGGTCAAATTGCTCTTGCTAAAGCTCAAGCCTTGTTAATCAATGATGCAAAATATGATGAAAATTATGATATAGACTGGAATGAAATAGAAGTAGAAAATTCTGATCTTTATAATGAACCTTTATCAACTATGTATAATGAAACAGATATTGCAATTAAAATATCATCTATACAAAGTTCAAATTTAATACCATATGTAGTTATTGATATTGCTAATGGTGAGATAAAACGTTGCAATAGCACAACAAAATTATGCCGATTGGAGCAATTAATAGGAACCTGGAAAGTAGATATAAATGCAATTAAAAATGCTGAATGTGTGCCCAGAATATGTTATGCACATTTTATGTATGATCAGTATAAGCTTCATGATCAAGGCGAAAAACAAAAATATCTAATTGAGCTAGGTGATGTCCATTATCATAACTGCCTTTTTTGCAATAAAACAAAATGTTTTTTTATTCGTGGTGATTGTTGTAAAGCACATTCATGGAAAATTAATGGCCTTAATATTCAAGTACCTTGTGTTAGTCTTTTTAAATGTTCTATATTTACAGAAGGATTTATTATTCAAAAATCATCTTCAAGTCATCAAGCATTTTATATCTGCTTAGAATGTTTTTATAAAGAAGGTGGCCATTTTTATGAAAGCGGTGGTGCTGGTAAAGTAGTTCCATTATGTACTGAAATTGGAAAACATCATGATGATACAAGTGATGCACTAAAATATATAGGGAAGTGGATAACATCAGTAGCAAAATCAGGAGATCAAAAGTTACAAGAAAAACTTCTTTCATTAATAACTCTAGCACTAGGCATTTTTGACAATAAATTAGATCAAAGTCTATTGGAAACTGAAACAAAAAAACTTCCAAGTAAATTAGCTGTTAGAATAACAATGAAACTGGGAAAAATTGAATTAAATAAATTTATGAAAGAGATTCCTCATATAGTAACTCCTGAAAAAGCTTTAAAAATGAGTGAAAAATTAGGAAAAGAAATTTTATCTTCACATTCTAAAATTAAAAAAAATATTGATCAATTAGAAAACCCAAGCTCATATGAGAATTATTTTAATTCGTTACCTAATACTATTTGCAATTTTTTCAAGCTCTTATTACAGTACTACAACAACGAAAACAAAAGGTTGCTAATAAAAAAAGACATCAACGTGGGCTTCTTCCAAAGCCACTTAATACAAATCAAATTTTAAAAACTACAGCTTTATTATTTTCTATGTTTCTGACTATTGCTTTTCCTGGAATAAATATATGGATTACACATATAATATTATTAGTCTGTCAAAACCCAAAATTATTACCACACTTACGAGAAATTCTCCGTTCAGCATGTATTATATCTTATACTAAACGGCATGAAAATCGTCTTCAAGAATCCAGAATTCAAAATGCAGACCCTAGAAAGAATTTGATAAAAGGGCCAAATATTTGGAATTTGGCAGTGATTGACAACATTGATTTTAAAGCCTCTACATTTTCATATAACAATATTTTTGATACTATATGAAAAACTTCACATTCAACTTTATTTATTGTATTTCAATTTACTCTTTCTACATTTCTTGTCAACCTTGCTTAAAGTAATAATTTCAATGATTTACCACTATTTGGTGAATCTTCAACTACTGACAATCTTTTAATAATGTATTAAACTATTTTAAACAAATTGTTAGAAACTCATATAAATGATTTTGATATGGAGGATGTACATTTAGAAATTACCAACAAAATACCTATAGGTTATAATATTTTACCTCCAAATGTTGTAATATTAAAACCTGGTAACCCACCCAATTGTGATGAAAATGTTCATGCTGCATGTGAAATGTATCATGATGATTTAGATCTTGATAGTAATGACAATCTATATATTGCATATGATCAAGCAATTTTTGGAAGATTAATTTCTTACAAAGAAGCTAATAAAAATGTTCGACTTCTTTTGGGACAGTGGCATACATCTAAAGACATGTGCAGTACTCTAATTACAATATTTTCAGGATATGGAATATTTAATCTTGCAGCAGTACTTGGTGCAAAATACTTAGACAAATTGTTAATTATCGAGTAACATGCCGTGTTTTGGAGCTAATTTGGATTGCAGTTGTAATTGCATTATGTCAGTATGTAAATGACAAAAATGAACCCATGATTGATATTTTAAATAGTAATAATCAATTAGTGAAAGTTTGGTATCTTTTTTTTCATTGGATGGGGTACTTTGTGGGACATAAAATTGGAATTAGAAATGGAAATTACAGAATGCAGATAGCAAACTTGTCTGCATTTGCACCTCTTTTTTCTGCAGCTGGAAAGTTTAAATATGCAACTTCTTCAGCACACTTTTTGGCACAAGTTTTAATGATCCACAGCTAAACAAATTATTACAAAATATATGTTCTGTAAACCTTACTAGAGAAAATCATTTTTTAGGTTTTGATGAAGCTCTTGAAACCTATAGTGTAAAATTTATAAACAAAATCTTACTGGAAATCTTATTGATCAGCAAACTATGATGCTAAAAATTAAAGCAGCCCAAAGTGAAAGAAATCGATTATCAATGCTTCTTGCAGAATATATAGATGATATTGTGGCTTGCCAAAGTAATTGTGCAATTAAATCACGCAAAGATTCACTTTGGTCCTTGGTTACAAAATTATTATCTGCTTTTAACGATCCAAATCTGCTACATACTATTTATTTAAAGATGCACTAGAAATAAATGAAAATGGCATTAACAAGATTCTTTCTTTTCATGAAACTGGCAAATCACGATTTGAAAAAGTACTTGCCCAAGATGTATACAAAACTGAGTCCCGAGTAGCCGTTCACGAGATGTAAATACCTATACTTATACTCAATTAGAAAGTGCAAAAAAACAAAGAACTAACCAAATTAGCAACCTTGTTCAAGAATCAACTATTCAACAGAATGCATCAACTTCACTATCTGAAACTAGTCTTCAAAAACAAACACGTCGCATTACTTCAGAGCCAGAAAAAGCTATACTTGCTCAATTATTTGATAATGAAGAAAATTTGTCTGAAACTATAGTTACAAAAGTTTTTTGGGAACTTCAAGTAATCTCATTAGATTGAACAACAGAAAGAATTAAAATGTATTGAAGAAATAATCGGCATAAAAAGCAAAAATAAATACTATAATACTATATACAGTATAATAATCTGAATAGTATAATGAATTTTCTAAAATCTAATAAGGGTATACAAATTTATGTAATTGGTTTTTATATTCTAGCCAAGTTAGTAAAGTAAGGTTTGAAATTTTTTTTAATATAGCTAACTAACAGAAACTTTCTATTTGACAATTGTATAATATAAAGTAATACATATAACAATTTTGTATATCAAGTATTTGTAATTGTATAATTTTTTTTAAATTAAATTTTAAAATTTTTTTATATACTTTTTTTGCATTTTGTTAGTGTGTTTTTCTTTTGTTATTTTTAAGATATATATAAGGTTTAAACCCAATATTTGGGTTTAAAATCTTTGGTACTAATCTAAAATCTAAGGTTTAGATTCAAAAGCTTTAATACTAATTTGAATAGTATTTAAGTTTGAAATCCTTAAAAGCTAAAATAACAGATAAATAACTACAATAAAAAAAAATAGACAAAAATTATTGTCATGCCTAATATTGAAATTTGGGTCTTGATTTAAAACTATAAACCCTGCTAAAATCCACATATACTCTTTAAACACGGAGCCTATTACAATCCATTTGAAGTTTTTATAACAACTGTCTCTACAGCATATACTACCTATTATTAAAATTGAACATATCACATAGAATTTTTTTAATTTTCTGCACAGATCTTCAAAATTTTAATAATCTGCGCAGATTGTAAAAAGGTGAATAAAAATAAATTATATATTTGTCTAAATATTAAATGCTAGTTAAATTTTTATAATTTAAAAGAATACATTTGAATTAGAAATGGGTTTCATGCATGATTTCTCAATCATACGCATAAATGCATATTAATGCACATGTTTCCGAATCATGCGCATGTTATCCCATCAAATTTTTATATTAAAAAATTAAATATAAAAATAAGTATAATTAACTGTTAACATTCTAATCTATTTATCTACTTCAATTTTGGGTCCATTCGCTTAACATTTGATTGGTCGTATTCTAAAATGTGACCTAAATGTGGGAAAACTAACAGAAATACATATGATTATGACAATTGTCATAGTCGAGTAATTATAACATTTGAGTAATTGTTATATCATCTTTTAATCCCTTATTAAACAACACAAAAATCGTAAAACATGAATTGCTAAATTTACTTTTGTTGCTTGATTGCCTAATATTTACAAACTATAGTCATACCTTTGCATAATTAACCTATTTGGTTAGCATTTTTTGGTGATTATATAGAGGTGTGATTAAGTAGAATTATCTCTTTACAGTCACACAATATAAAAAATATATTTAATGTGATCTTAAAGAGGTATAATTTTTTTTAAAAAAAAATTTAAATAATCTATAAATAAACCAAAAAATTTTCGCAGTTATAATAAAAAGATTAAAATTAATTGCAGTTTTCTATTTAATTTAACCTTCTAAAGCCCACTTGTACTGTTTAATATTCTATCCTATTTTGAAAAGACTATCCGGGATTGAATTCGGATTGCTTTAACAGATTATAATTAGAATTTTTAATTTGGATTAGTAATTCGAATTAATTCGAATTCAATTATAGAAATATTTTTCAAAAACTAGTACAGTATTTCGATCCTAGTCCTGGGCATTGATAAAATCACACTAGGGTTACTATTGCGAGGATCACTATTTGTGGATTACAATGAATTTGGCTTTTGTCACTCGACCCACTTGAACCACATGATGATATAATACACATATGGAATCTTGACTCACTGCTCACGTGGTCCACAGACGGTTTCTAGAATCGTATCTCGCTAATGCATCATCATTTTTGTTCTAATACCTGGTCTGTTTGATCAGACTAACACCAATATCCGGGTTGTCCACTCGGGCTATTTACCACACCTTTATATAAATCTAGTTACCAAAGATCTCCTTCCCAGTGGCGAGTGGGTGGGTAACAACCCCTCTACTCTCTTCCTCCATTCCTTATAACCTCATATTGACCCAACTGAAACAACATTTCTTATACAAAACCTTACCCTTATTTATTCTCTATACCCACACCAATACCTCATACTTTCTCAACAGAATCAATACCCTCATGCAATACCTTATTCTTACTCATTTTTCATATTCACTCCTACTTATCCTCATCAACTTTACGCCAATAACCTGGCTAATCTTAAGCATTAATCTTAAGCAGCAATAGCATGCCTGAAAATTTCTGGTCAACAGCCGGCCTGCGTATGCAGGTGGGAAACCACTGGTTTACAGTAGTAAATGGATGCCATGTAACAATATCATAGCATCTAACCTTCCTTCCTTTATAACCATTAGCTACTAAAGCACTTAACTTTAATATCTGGGTTGTCCACCCGGGCTATCAACCCCATCTGTATACTAATCTAACTTTCAAGATCTCCTACCCAGTGGTGGATGAGTAGGTAAGTACCCCTTCCTCTTAAATAAATAAGCCCTTATAACTATACCCTATCCAACTGAACCAACATCTCTCACACAATATCTTCTCCTTATTCATTCTCTATATTCATCATCAGACTTCAAACTTACTCAACCGAACCAATACCTCTCACACAATTTCTCATTCTTACTTCTTTCCCATACTATAATACCCATCATCAATAACTCAAATCTACTACTTATCAATTTTATGTCAAGAACCTTGTTCATGGTAATACATGGATGCCACATGACAATGTCATGGCATCTAACTCTTAAACCATCAGCTACTCAACAACCATCAGTACCAAAACATTCATCTTCGACATCTGGATTGTCCACTCAGGCTATCAACCACCCTTGTACATTAATCTAACTACCAAGATCTCTTTCCCAGTAGTGGGTGGGTGAGTAACAACCCTAAACCTCTTTCTTTTAAATAACCATTCTTATAACTATTCCTAACCAACATCTCTTACACAATACCTTATCCTTACTCATTCTCTATATTCGTCACCAATACCTCATATTTACTGACTGATCCAATACTTCCTATGCAATACCTTATTCTTACTTAATTCCTAGTACCCATCACCAATATCATACTTACCATTTAGTCAACTCTATATCAAAGACCCGGCTCACAGATGCCACGTGACAACGTCACGGCATCTAACTCTTAACAATTATCAGCTACCAAAGCATCCACCTTCGATATCCGGGTTGTCCACCCGGGCTATCGATCAACCTGTATATCAACCTAACTACCAAGATCTCCCTCCCTGTGGTGAGCGGGTAGGTACAACTTCTCTACTCTCTTCTTCCAAATATACTTTCCTTATAAACGTTATACTGACCCAATTGGACCAACATCTCTTACACATTACCTTATGTTTTTTCCATTCTCTATATCTGTCGCCAATACCTCATACTTACCAATACCTCCCACGCAATACCACATTCTTACTCACTTCCTATGCTCCTAATATCAATCACCAATAACTCGTACTTACCACTCATCAGCATACGTCAAGGCTCAGTTTCATAGCGATAAACAGATACTACGTGACAACGTCACAGCATCTAATTCTCCTTCCTTAAACAACCATCAGCTACCAAAGCATTCATCTTCGACATCCGGGTTGCCCACCCGGGCTATCGACCATACTATAACCCCACCAAAAACACAAGAATTCTCATTAAATCCAAATGTCTTCTCTCGTTCAACACATTATTCTTACCCATTTCTTATACATACAATATCCGCCATAAACACCTCATATTACCCAAACGTCAACTCTTCATCATGGGCTAAGTCCCAGTCCTGTGATACATGGATGCCTCCTAACTTTGTTCACGGTTTTTGCTTTTTCCTTCTCTAATTGTTCGACCAGGCCAACCAGCCACTTTCTTCGATGTTTGGGTTGTCTATCCGAGCTATCGAACCTCCCATAAGACCACCGAACCCACAAATGCTCCCACCTAGTGGTGGGTGGGCGGAACCAACGACAAAGCTAGACTTCCGTCGAGCTAGCAGCAAAAACAAAAGATGGAGAACAATTTCCTACACCTCTTCTCTTAAATAGCCATTTCTCATTACCTCATACTTACATATCCCAATTCAATACATCATCCTTACACACTTCTCATACTACTATACCCGTCACCATTCTCACACTCACTAGTCGTTACCTTATGTCAGTTCTACGTCATGGACCTGGGACATGGTCACGTGACAAATGGATGCCACGCGACTTCGTTCACGGCATCTCATAAATGCTAAATATTATGAAATGGAGGCTTGCATAAAAACAATGGATATGCATATGATTGTATTCATGTCAAGGTGGGATATTCGGTCAACAGTGTTTGACAAAACTATATGTGGTACCATAGAAAAATTAATTATTAAGGATTTTTTTTTTGAATTTAATGATCAGGATAGTGATCAAGGTAGTGATTGTGGGTACCGCATATAGTTTTGTCATAGTTTATCGCACACCCCAATGTTAAAGGGATATTCATACTATGAATATGCAGGTAGGTGCATGTGATAGAAATTATAAAGATACATGTGGGCGTAAAAGTTAATGATAAAAAAGGCTAATAAAGTTCAGTGTCCAGCTGGAGTGCCTCCAAATAAATAAGAATTATATGTGTGCAATCCTGTTCGATCTATTTTCTCAAGAATTTTTCTCACGAGTTCTTCGCTTTTTTTCTTATATTTAAAAAAATTTAGGTATCAGGTATGTAATATTTATTTTTTAACTTCTTACTTTTGTTAATTACATGTGGGCGTAAAAGTTAACACTAAAAAAAGGCTAACAAAGTTCAGTGTCCAGCTAGAGTACCTCCAAATAAATAATGAATCATATGTGTGCGATCCTGTTTGATATATTTTCTCAAGAATTTTTCTCACGAGTTCGTTTTTTTTCTTATATTTAAAAAAAAAAATTTAGGTATGTAATATTTATTTTTTAACTCCTTACTTTTGTTAATTACTTTTGTTAATTACAATGTTTAAAGTCACCAATTCTACCGGTATCAAAACGCATGTTTTTAAAGGAAATGAGTTTGAGACAAAGTGAGCTGTAAACTGATTTCACTAGATATGGGAGTAAACAAATCAAAGTAAGAATTTATTTTTTACTGAATATTTGATCGTTATGCATCTAAAGTTACGCTGCCACTAGAATGGTAGAGTGGCAAAGAACTGGAAGCACATCAGGCCACCATCTAAGATTATTGGTCAGGATAAGTGAGTGGTGAACGTCCTTCTTTAGTTACTTATTATTCGAAAGTCGTAAGATTGTGGTGAATAGGATGCATGGTTAAATGACCTGTACCTGACCTTTGGTAATTTACCATTGACAATTATTTATAAATTTTTTTTTTATAGAAAAACAAATCAAGGAGACAACGGAATCGATATAATTGTTTCATATAAAGGTTATACCCTTTTAGTACAATGCAAAAACTATGATAAAAATAACGCAAATCATGGTAATGCTATAAGGGGTGATATAATGAAGTTCAAAGGTGCAATGTCATGGTAATAATTTGTTTTGAAAAATAAAATAAAAAAATTGTAATTTTATATATTTTTATATTGTAGAAATAATAAATATAACAAGTTACATTAAACTGCACTTAAATATTTATTTATATTGAATTAACTTATTAGTACAAACTAATCTTATCGCTTATTAGGTATCCTCAAATTTCGTTTGGAGTTTTTGTAGTTGCAAACACGAATGGCTATACTGAGCAAGCTAGATCAAGAGCTCATACAAAATATTACTTACTGATTATGAAAACATCTGTGAAGATGTTATGAAATTTATACAAAATTTAGAAAGTTCTAAAGATCTGAATAAAGTTATTAAGAGCGTAGAAGATTTAAATGAATTAATAATTAAAAATAGCATAATCTTAGCAGAAATAAAAAAAAATAACAGCAAAACAAGTAAAAAAAATAGATCAATTTGATGATGAACTAAAAATTCCATTAAAAGATCTAACCAATTTTGTTAACAAAATATATATCGGTAGTTATATAATGTTTGGTTGTTATTAGGTATAATAATTTTATTATTTTTTAAATAAAGTTTTAAATTCATGCAATGATCCACTAAATCGGCACGAATCTATTAAAATCGTCACTAATTAAATTAAAACTATATATAGTACCATATAAAAATTAGATAACAACAAAAAAAATAAAAAGTAAATCAATAATCGAGTTTTGTTTCATCGATTCTACATATTTTCTTCTTACTAATAGTAAGTAATTTCTAAAAATTTTTAAATCCTCCATATTAAAATCACTACTTTCTTGTTGCTCAAAAAAACTAATAAATTTTTTTAGCCTGTTTAGCCCTTCTATGATAGGAATTTCAGGTGGTTCCTCATCAGTATTGCTACATATATATTTTACCAATAATTTTGCATTCCCCGCGTAGAATCCATCCGCACTTGTTTTTTGGCAATAGCAGGAACCTGGTCGGGTATCTTATCTAACCGAATCTAATAAGAAGATAATTACAACTTTTCTTTTAAAAAAAAAGAAAACTTTTTTTTTTTAAAAAAAATATGAATTTACCTTTTCCTGTCGAATCACCACGTCGATCGCCACAAAGAATACCGTCAATTCACCAAGAATACCATCAAGTCGATAGAATGCCATCGAATCAAAAAAATTAAAATAAATAAAAGTGAATAAAAATGAATTAGTATGTTAAATATTTTTACCAATGCAACGAATAATTTTTTGCATTCACCGTGTAGAACACATTTGCATTTGTTTTTCAGCAATGGCAGGAATCTGGTCGAGTGTTTTGTCTAACCTGAATCTAATAAGAAGAATAATTACTATTTTTTTTAAAAAAAAAGAACATAAATTTACCTTTTCTCGTCGGATTTCTACAAAGAATGCCCGTCACTTCGCCAAGAACACCATCAACACCATCAAGTCGAAAGAATGCCGTCGAGTCAAAAAAATTAAAAAAATAAATAAAGAAATAAAATGTGAATAAAAAATGAATTAGTATGTTAAATATTAAATGCTAGCTAAATTTCATATATTAAAAGAACAAATTCAAATATACATATATATTTTACCAATGCAACGAATAATTTTTGCATTCCCGCGTAGAACACATCTGTATTTGTTTTTCAGCAACAGCAGGTGGTCAGGTGTCTTGTCTAACCCGAATCTAATAAGAAAATAATTGCTATTTTTTTTTAATAAAAAAAACATAGATTTACCTTTTCCTGTCAAATCGCCGTCACTTCACCAAGAACACCATCAAGTCGAAAGAATGCTGTCGTATCAAAAAAATTTAAAAATAAATCCATAAATAAATAAATAAAAAGTGAATAAAAATATGCTCGCTTATATATTAAATTTCCATACATTAAAAGAATGCATTCGAATATTCATATATATTTTACCAATATAATGCATTCCCGCGTAGAACACATCTGCATTTGTTTTTCGGCAACGGCTTGTCTATCCCGAATCTAATAAGAAGATAATTACTATTTTTTTTTTAAAAAAAAAAAACTTTTTTTTTAAAAAAAAAATATCAATTTACCTTTTCCCATCATACTCAGCCTGCCCATCCGTCGAATTGCCACAAACAACGCCGTCACTTCACCAAGAACAATGTCAAGTCTAATTTAAGTCGAATCACCACAAAGAGCACTGCTGAATCAAAAAAAATTAAAAATAAATAAATAAATAAATAAAAAGCGAATAAAAATGAATTGCTCGCCTAAATATTAAATGCTAGCTAAATTTTCATAAATTAAAAGAATACATTCGAATATTCATGCATGCCCCGCGTAGAACACATCCGTATTTGTTTTAATTACTATTTTTTTTTAAAAAAAAATCTATTTTTTTTAAAAAAAAACATAAATTTACCTTTTCCAGGTATTTTCATTACCGAGCTTAGGCTTTTGAAGCATGATTATGCCAAGTTTCTCTTCATAAAAAATACGATGAAAATGAAAAAACGTCTTTCTAATCCAGACAAAACTAAATTTGGTTGTTCGACAATCCAGATAAAGTAAAATTATAGCAGATGAGTATGGTATGAGTGAGCGTATCAATCTCAGCCTGGCCGTCGAACCACCACGTCGAATCACCACGTCGAATCGCCACAAGAACACTGTTGAATACCGTCAAGTCGAATCACCACCACAAGAACCGGAGAAATTCTGGGAAAACTACAAAAAAGATCGGAAAGGTTTTGCATCAGTTATAATGAGGAATAACAAAAAAAAACTACTTATCTACTTATGGTCGTCAGAAGTGTGTAACGGAATCGAGGCATGAAGATCTAGACCCGGGTATATAAAATGGAAATCTACAAAGAATATTAAAAAAAAAAAAAGTAATATTAATATAAAAAAAAAAGAAAGAATATTAATAAAAAAAAAAAAAAAAAAAAAAAAAAAAAAAAAAAAAAAAAAAAAAAAAAAAAAAAAAAAAACAAAAAATACTTAACTACGTAGCCATAAATAAAAAAAAATAAAATCTGCGCAGATTTACTCTTTAATTGTTAAACCATGAATTCAGCCTTGCTTGCTTTCCTATACCCAAACCCTACCCTACCCTATAAGACAAAAATGATACCAAGTATATAATTATTTTATGCGGCTTAATTCTTGAACCTATTTAAGTTTTCGATAAATAGTTAGACTCTAAATTGACAAAATTTTCATTAATTAGATATTTTGCTAGGTAATATTTTAGTGAGCTATAAAAAATTTAAAAATTTATATATAAAAAAACGGATACTTATAAGTAAACGCCCAAATGACTCAAGTTAAGCGACTTTGTACCAATAAGATATTTTGAAGTACACTTCGTTTAAGACCTTTTACAACCCAATATCACTTTAAAATGAGTATAGTTGGAGAGGGATCTTAGCTTTCATGTAAAAAAATGTCAGTTTTTGGGCTTAATTTTCACCTGTATTTAGTTATTAAACCTATATGTTTTTAATACGAAATAAAGGGTTAAAGCATGAATTTTGTTGCTTATTAGAAGTCAAAATGTTATTTCTTACTTACCATTCGAAGTTTTTATAACAATGGTTTCTACATTATATGTTATACAAACCCGATCTATTATTAAAATTGATCGACAGGGACATGTCCCATGACTGTTAATTGATTCTAACTTTAAGCACTAAGTAAACATGTTCAGCATTTAAAAGTACATTAAATTAGTATAACTGTTTTTATTTTACTTGAAATTTAAATATTAGATGCATAATTTTTAATTTTTGATCAAAAAAGTCAAAGTTAAGCATTTTTCTCCAAATTTTAGGTAAAATAAAAACAATCCTGCTAATTTGATGTATTATTAGTTTCTGTATAAGTTTATTTAGTGCATAAACTTAGAATTAGTTAGTAAAATTTTGTGAATCATAAGAATTTTATAGAATTTTATTAATAAAATTCTATAAAATCTTATAATTCACAAAATTTTACAAATTAATTCTAACTTTATGCACTAAGTAAACTTGTTTAGCATCTAAAAATACATCAAATCAGCAAAATTATTTTTATTTTACTTGAAATTTAGAGAATAGGTGCATAATTTTGAATTTTTGATCAAAAAAAAAAATCAAATTTAAGTATATTTTCTCCAAATTTCAAGTAAAATAAAAACAATCCTACTGATTTAATGTATTTTAATTTCTAAATAAGTTTATTTAGTGCATGAAGTTAGAATTAATTAGTAAAATTTTGTGAATCATAAGATTTTATAGAATTTTATTAATAAAATTCTATAAAATCTTATAATTCACAAATTTTTATTAATTAATTCTAAATTTATGCACTAAATAAACATGTTTAGCATTTAAAAATACATCAAATCGGCATAATTGTTTTTATTTTACTTGAAATTTAGAGAATAGGTGCATAATTTTGAATTTTTGATCAAAAAAGTCAAATTTAGGCATCTTTTCTCTAAATTTCAAGTAAAATAAAAACAACTCTGCTAATTTAATAATTTTTAGATGCTGCACAAGTTTACTTAGTGCACTTTGTTAGAATTAATTAATAAAAATTTGTGAATCATAAGATTTTATAGAATTTTATTAATAAAATTCTATAAAATCTTATTATTCACAAATTTATATTAATTAATTCTAACAAAATGCACCAAATAAACTTAAAAATACATTAAATCAGCAGGGTTGTTTTTATTTTACTTGAAATTTGGAGAAAAGATGCTTAAATTTAACTTTTTTGATCAAAAATCTAAAATTATGTATCTAGTCTCTAAATTTCAAGTATAATAATAATAATTATACTGTTTTGATGCATTTTAAATGCTAAACATGTTTACTTAGTGCATAATGTTAGAATTAATTAATAAAAATTTGTGATTTATAAGATTTTATAAAATTTTATTAATAAAATTTTATAAAATCTTATAATTCACAAAATTTTACAAATTAATTCTAACTTTATGCACTAAATAAACTTTTTTAGCACCAATAAATATATATAAATATATTTGAACTTACTTCAATCTACAGACTTCGGACCAGACCCAGACCAAATCATAATTAAGTCTAAGTCTGATTAAGCAATTTCTCAAGAATTACTAATCCAAATTGGCTAAAATTTTAATATATTGTAGCAAATATAATTCAATTATTATAAAATGCACTTATAGTCAGTGTTTAAAATTCAATGTTCTTATGGTTCTCAATGAATATTTGAATTTTTTTAAGAACATTGATATTTAGAAAAGGTTCTCTTATTTGATGGTTCAAAGAGAACATTTATAAAATTTTTATGTTCTAGATTTATTAATAAGAACAATAAATTATATAAAATGTTCATCAATTTGATAATGTAATTTGATTATGACAAATTTTGTATAAATATATATATGTATATACATATGTACATATGTATATACATACTATGTATAGCACATATATTTAAAGTTGCACAATATAGATAACAAATAAATATTAAGAAAATCATCTTTAAAGATTTTTAAAATAAACTATTTATTAATTGTGCAAGAGTATTATTATTGTATAAACTTTTTAGATAATTTGTGTCAAATGATATGCTAATACTAAGCAAGCAAAAAGATACAAAGTATTTGTTAGTATGAAATTTAAATAGTTAAATAACAAAGTAATTTGATTTTAATTTATCACATTAACCAATAGTAGCATTAGTAAAATGTTATAGAAAGTCTTGTTTTATTATAAGCAAATATAAAAAGCAGTTGAAATTTAACAAAATTATAGAAATTGAATTGTATAATATATTGTGTTATGTTGAAAAAATATAAAGAATTATATACAAACTTTAAAAAATTATTGTCGCAGCTGATGCTGAAAACGGCTGATACTGAAATTTGGGATCTTGATTTGAATCTATAAGCCTTGCTAAAATCTACAAATACTCTTTAAATATCAAATCTATCCCCAAACCTCGCCCTAACCCTATAAGACAAAAACGAAAAAATCATTACAAAAAAATTTTAAAATTTTATATCAAAGTAGGTTAAAATTTCAGCATCAGCCGTTTTTAGCATCAGCTGCAACAATTATTAATAGATAAGTATAAACTTAGTATGTGAATTGTAAGTATAGAATATGAACATTTTTTAAAAATTAATATTCAATTTATTTAATATATAATGAACATTAAAAAGTTTTTGAGAACAATAAAAATTTAAATTATATTCTTTTGAGAACATAACTTTAGATTTGAATTTTAAACACTGCTTATGGAGTTTTACTACCATAAGTAAATTAGATTTGCAAATCTGTGTAACAAAAACAAACGAATAAATTTTTACAAAACAAAAAATAAATTTTAATTACTTTAGGGTTAGGTTAAGGCCTCGGATTTTATCAGAGACATTAGTATATACAAAATTTAGCAAGAAATTTTTTTTATTAGAGCCCCAAAAGTGGTTTTATAAGCAAAATTTTGCGTTATAAACGTTTTTTTAAAAAAATAAACAAAAAACAAAATTTTTTGTTACATCTGATATTAATTTTGATTGGCTATTCTAATAGTTTTGTATAACATAGTGTAAAACACCATAGGTGCATTTTAGTAAAATCCATATAATTTATATTTTCAGAAATTTTTTATCTAATTTGGATTATTGCCAGAGATTAATATAAAATAAAATTTTTATATTTTTAATTATTATTATTAAAAATTTTATATACAGTATGGAACAGTAAAAGACATTCAATTTATACATATTTGCACCAATTTTGGTGCTTATGTAATCAATCCTGATTGGCTAATTTTTGTGCAATTGATTTTGATTGGCTAAAAACCTATATATGTTTTCTTTTTTTTTATATTAAACGCTAATTTTAAACTCATATAAACTTTAATGCCTTATAACTAGGGTTGGGGCATGGTGTCCCAGAGCATGTCTTAGGGGCATGCCTGGGGGCAGTATTGTCACTTGGACATTTTTTGGACATTTTGAACATTTTTTCAAATTAAAATTACTTAAAATTTTATTAAGATAATCTATTTTAATTTTTTTACCAATGAGTCCAGCACCTAAAAAAATATATAATTATATATTTTTTAAATTACTTTATTGATTAGTTAAACATGGGACATAGACTTGGATGATTTTGGACAATCTTGGACATTGGACAAAAAACATAGTATGGACACTTCAAGTGCCAATACTGCCTGGGGGCATGCCTTTGAGCCAAAAGGCATGCTCCTATTATGTGATTATAAATCTGAATCATGTGAATTGGTATGCATTGATTGGCCAATTTTTGTAAATTTGGTAATACAAAATCTGATTGGCTAATAGAAATAAATCCAAACCAAATTTTATTAATTTTGATAACTATTATTATTGTGCATCTGGTTAAAAAAAACTTGAATTATTTATCAATCAATACATATTTAATAACAAAATAAATAATGAATAACATAAATAAATTAAAAATTGTTAACTATCAATAAAGTAATATATGTATATGGAGTATAAAAGGTATAACTTATAATATAGAATATAATTATATAAATTTTATATATCTGATATACTCTATATCTAATATATTGTAGCTTTTAAAACTTTATTAAATAATCTATAATTATAGAATGTTAAATCTATAAGACAAAAAGTATATTTCATTGCTAACTTTTAATTTATTTCTCTATTTTATAAATTATTCTTAATATAGGTAGAATAAAAGCAGTTTCGAAATTTATTTATTTAAAATCAAATACTATAATATATATAGTACAATATATGATAATAATTTAGTAATTGGCCAATCAGAATTAAAGCTTGCTATACTACATATCATATGATTTATATATAGGGGGCATGCCAGAGCACAATAAGAGAGGGCATGCCCAAAATTTTTACTGTGCTCCCAACTTTACTTATAACTTTCTTAAAATAAAAACAAAAAAAATTCCTCTGACAAAAATATAGTTTATCTAAAAATATATCAATTTGTCAGAGGATTTTTTGATTTGATTTTTTTTTAAAAAAGTCATAACAATTTAAAGGTTTACTAATAACGAGTGGATGTTTTTTACTATCTGGTACTGTAGTTATTTTGGGCAATTTTGATTGGCTAATAATACTATATTATATAGTCCTAATAATTCCTCTGACCTCCTCTCCTCTAAAAAATCAGGTAATAAATTTCTATACCCTTATAGATTGTTCTTCAAGTACACAAGTCAGTTTTATTCAATTTATAAGTAGGTGGGTATATTATAGCAAGTGTATAATGAAGCACTATTATCAAATTTTCTTGATGTATCCAAGTAACAAATAAATTTTACCAGTTTACTAATAGGCTAGTTGCTATTTTATATTTTATATTTTTGTTCAAATATTGCTTCTATTTTACAAAAATCATTCTATTTATATAAGTGCAAGTTATGCTAGAATTAGAATTTGCCAAATGTGTTTAATCACATTTTGAACAACTGGTGATTAATCTATAAAGTTTTTTGCTATTAAAATTTATTGTAATTCTAGCTTGTAACTATATACTATTAGCAGATTAATTCTCAAAGTACTATAATAGTTAATCTCTTTGTAAAACTTTAGTATGTAATATTTTTATTTATTTTTTGTAGGGCAAGAGTTCTTTGGCTCTTTTTTTTGTTAATATTAATTATATAAACTTTTTGATCTCCAATTTCTGATACTACTAAGATATAATTTCCAATATTTAAAATGATAAGCATAAATGTTATACAATTTATTTACTATTTTTTTGTTATTAAATTCAAGAATCATGGGCTTTGAATAAGCTGTCTTTGTCTTTTTTTTTCAAAAATCATGTAATATATACTGTTAATAGCTTGAGAAGGTGATGAACAAATCTTACTTGTTTTGCTACTACTAATGCAGATAAATCCAGGTTGCAATTGATTTTTATTATCTTGAACTACATTGGTATTGGTTAAGTATAACACTAACATGTATATAAAGTCAATATAAAATAGAAACTAGAATAGCATCTTTGCTATTAGATAGTCTACAAGACTACCAATCATGAGTATAAAAGCTAGAATATAGTTTCAAATATATTTAACCTTCTGCAAGTAAATAAACATATTTGTAAGATGAGTTATTAATAGTTTATTAGATATACAAGAATTAGTTTTGGCATTCAGAGCTATAAAATTTTATTTAATTATATATATATCAAATTTTTTATTAGAATCAATTATTTTTACCCTATTGGGTGGCAAATTTTCAGTTAAGAATCTTAACAATCATTATATTGATGTATAGAATTATAATTGTTAAAAATCTTAATAATCATCATATTAGTACATAGAATTATGATTATTAAAAGTCTTAATAATTGTGTATGTAGTATATAAAAATTATAATTGTTAAGAATCTTAACAATTATGCATGTTAGTGCATGAAAATTGTAATAATTGTGATGTTAGTGCACTAAAATTATGATCATTAAGAATCTTAATAAATGTGCACATTAGTGCATAAAAAAGATTATTAAGAATCTTAACAATTGTGCATACCAGTGCACAAAAATGATTCCATATTATTTTGCTAATATTTACTTCACCAACATAACATTTTACTAACAAATATTTACTAACAAGTTCATTTATTAATAGTTTATTTCACCAAAGCTCAATTTACTAACAAGTGTTTTTTTAAAAAGCACACTAACTTTAACCCTAATTCAACTCTAATTCTATACTAACAATAACCTGAATTACTTTGTCAGTGAAATGAGATTTGGTGAAATAAGCTGTTAGTAAAATGAACTTGTTAGTGAATTCTTGTCAGTTAAATGTTATATTGATGAAGTGATAGTTAGTAAAAAGATTGCCATTCCATAAAAATCATGATTATTAAGAATTAACAATTGAACTATTAGTGCACAGAAATTATGTGACCATTAAGATTAATATATATCTATACCATATTTGTGCATAATAGTGAGCTGGAGTGTTATTTCAAGCCTTGACCCAAATTAACCTTAATTTAGGCTGAAATTCGTAATTTCACCATGTGCATTATTATGTGCAAATATGGTATATGGGTATAAACTATATATAATAGTACACAGGTTTCAATTTTTTGTATAATAATGTGTATTAAATGTTTTGGATGATTAGTTTCTATGCAGTTTCCATATGGTGATTATGAAATCTATGCTTATCTACATACAATTTTGTATTTATGTATGCATTTCTGTATATTGAGTTTTCATAGAAAAGGTATGTAGAGGGTAGTGTTTTATATGAACTGGACTAATGTTGTTAGTCGAAATACTTAATTTAGTCAACTATTTAGGCAATTAGTGTCTAAATATATTTCGACATAGCATTATATTTTTTTCGAAATGTCAAAAGTCTAAATTTGCCTAAATGTCTAAATAGTTGACTAAATAAATACTATGTGACTAAATGTCTAAATAGTTGACTAAATATAATGCTATATGACTAAATGTCTAAATTAAAATAAACAATAAAAATATTATATATGTATATATATATATAGCATTAGTATATAATCGTTTTATATTATCTATTTAGAAGTCTAAAATTTTAATAAACGTTCTATGCTTTTAAATATGGTGTTTATTATTAAATCACATGTTATTAAAAATATTAAGCCCATATTTTGTACTTAGCTATTTCTAATGTCTGTATTTGTTTTTAATGCGCATTATTTAATTTAAACTTTAAACTGATAGTTTATACTTACCGGTAGCCATTTTATAATGTCTATGTTTGTTATTAATAATATGTATTATTATTTATATAATTTGTTTTAAAGTTGTAAATATGAAGATTCTATTTAATTATAGCGTTTTGCAAAAAAGTGTGACTCTGTGATTTACATAGTAAAATTTTAATTCCCTATTGATTATCATTTTCATCAAAAACGTCTATGTTTTATTTAAAATCTTTAAAATTGAAAAATCAGCTGATTTCTTGTGATTTTAAATGACACCATGATCTGCAGAGGTCACACATTTTTGCAAAGCACAATAAGCTCTGGTATAGCTTTAAAACAACCAGAAAGCTTTGTACATTGCTTCATATTATTTGTAAAACCTAATAACTTACAGTATTAAATAATAAAAATAGAATCTAATCGGGCCACTCAATACAAGATATAACTATAAAGATTTAGAATTCTATCATCGATTCTAAAATGATTTTGAGGTTTCTATCATCGATTTTGATTTTTAGAATCGATTCGCATCCCTACTTCGTGATATTTACATACAGTTCTGCAGCTGCAATGGCAGTGCAGTGACCTGAAACAGATGATGCAGGATGTCGCACCGATTCTCTTTAGCTATATGGGCGTATGTTAGACATCTTGCTTATGCTTGTATTTTCATATAGTTTAGGACCTTGGGGTTTAGAAAATTTTAGAACCGAGAGGTCAGTAGTTTATGCGTGAGTTGATTGGTATAGGGTCAAATAATTAGTCCTAGACTAGAGGTATTGATGTTAAAGTATGAACGCTAGAGCTTGTTTGGATAGCGAACCTATTACTATATGTTTTTTGATATATATTTCTTAATTTAGACATTTCGACATTATTTAGACATTTCGATATAATTTAGGATTTCAATAATATTTAGACATTTCGGCAGCCTAAATATCAAATGTCGAAATATTTCTACAAGCATAAACAATTTCGGCTAACAACTAGAGCTACAAACATTTAGAAGGTCCAAGGTAGTACGTCACTCTTTACGGCATATAAAATTTATATATAATCATATTAAACGGCACGTCACATACGTCACTTCAAACATTATAGTAAATGTTCATTGATATTCTAATGTCTGCATCTACTAACAACATTAAACTGGACCAGGTGGGTATTTTTAAAGATCCAAATCTAGTCCGAAATTCAAGTTATGGATTCGAATCGAGTATGTACCTAAAAAAACTTTTCTAGAACAAAATATTGTTTTCTATATCTTTTTGATGACTTTGCTCGTCTTTTATATCACTTTGTTACCTATCTAATGAACATTTTGACCAAACAGAAAAGCTAGCTTATGTTCAGACCGGTATTACCCTTGCATATTGTACCTTGCTATAGATCATAACTATATTATGGGAGTACAACATAAGATGTACCAATTGTACTATATGTGCCACATGTAATGGGTGTACTGCATGTGACTGAAATATTGTATATAACAGATATTGCGATAAGGGCATAAGGGATTGATGTAATAGAACTAGCATAAGAAACTATTATGTTAGAAGAAGTATAAATAATAGAAATCCTTTATAATACAAGAGCTCTATATACTTATTAGTAGATAAATTCTTATATATATAGTGATATTCACTCCACTTTGTAGGCATGTTTGCTATTACAACTCTTTATTATTATTAATAAAAGAAATTATACTATATACAATTGATTCTACAAATTATATCACACACTCTTTCTAATTACTAAATTACTATATATAAACTCTCTTGCTTGTCTATATACTAACAACTATAATAAACTACTGCACAGTTCATATTTCTATGCTCACATGTCTTTCTGTCAATAGTTGCTCTATTAGTCTCAATTTCTGAGATGTATTTCAAAGATTAACAATTGGTAGTGACTATAAGATTTATAACAGGAATTGATATTGGATTTGTAAAAAGAACTCTATATAAGAGGTTGCTCTGTGTGAGCTGTAATGCATAACTCTGTGAAAACTTGAAGGATTGCTCCGTATATCTAATTTTGAATGAATTAGCCACAATGTTTATATAACATTTAAAAGAACTTTGCGATAAAAAAAGAACCCTAAAATTGAATATCATATTATCAAAACCTATAGTAATAATGTTTTTAATGTTAACAACAAGACTATTATGACCTTGAGTTCAAATATTTAACTTTTGGATGAGAAATACACTATACTAACTAGAGCACTTATTTCAGAACAAAGTGAAGAGCTCCAAGAGATAATAAACAAAAATCTTTGTAGTCCTTATTATGATAAACAGATATCTGTGGCTCTGGATTTTATACTAAAAGTATTAGAATATATTATTACGAAAGATGAAAAAGACCCAAGGCAGAAATACAAAAGGTATAATAGACAGCCTGATATTAAATACTATGAAGCTGAAATTAAGAAGGTTAAACATAAAACATTTGACTATTATTAAAAACTATCCAAACTGAAGTATGAGGAAGAGATAGATAATATATACAATACTAATTGGTATTGTAAAGTGAGTATTGAGTTTGAAATAATCAAAAAAAAAGATCCAAGTCCTAAGACAAGAAAAAAAAAACATCAAATAGGAACTTGCAAATACCTATATAGAATAAAAAAAGAAGAAGTAATTAAAAATGTAGAAAACAAGCTTGCTAAATTACTGCAAGAATTTTATTTTCTATCAATAGCCCATTCCAAAAGATAATCCAAAAAAAGGAAAAAGCTATGAACATGAGCACTATTTCAAACCCCGAAGATGTGGTCATAGAACCTAATTAAAGACTTTCAGGAAGAAATTTTAGCTGTTTTAAAGGATTGGATCATAGAGTTTAATAATAAAGAAGAAAAAGTGGATGATGAAACAAATATCAAAATTAATACAAAGATAGAAGAGAAGAAAAAGTTAAGAGTATACTAGAAAATCATGTAATGGCTTGAGCAGAGTAATAGAAATCAAACTAAAATATATGAAGGGGCTTAAAAAAAATAAAGGACCCACCCATTATTGAGAAGTAATATCAATAGAAAGTGCTTATAAGGTGGAGCTGGATAAGTTTGGAGCTGGCATGGCAGGTGTATTAAAAAAAAAGAAAGCAAGAAAGAACAAAGATCTGGAATTTTAATATAAGATAATGCTGAACATAAAGCATTCATTTATTTAAAAGAATTAAAAGAAAAAGAGACTGTAAATAAAGTAAACATATATGAGATATACCAAAAGAATGAGTAATACTTGAAAGAAGCCTTTATAAAATCAGTGATGATAAAAAAAAGAAGATAGTCTACTTCAAATAGTTAGAAAGGTTTGAATGCTATAGTAAAGGTAGAGAAACCAAAAAAAGAAGATACAAAACTAACCTTGGTAGCTTCGAGAGCCCTGAATTCGATGACAGACAAACCTGGGCATCTGAACAGAAAAAGATAGACAAGTAGAGGTTTTGACAAATTGTCAAAAGCTATTTGAAACAAATGCTACTAATGAAATGAAATTAGACCAATTTGAAGAAAAGGAAGAACAAATAAAGCCATACCTGCAGAAACTAGAAAAATTTTGGATAGAAAAGACTAAAATGAAGTGATCACAAAACTTTTGAGAAGAAAAATATCGAAAAGCAGTATGATAGTAAAAAACCTCTTAATAGAGACACAATAGATCATACTTGCGATTTATAGATAAGAAAGATAATCAAATTTAGAGGAATGGTCAAAAAGAAAGAAAATAATAAACCAAATAAAGTAAGTTAGTACTTGGATAACTTTGGACCACATAAAGTAGAATCGAAAGTAAAAGACAAGTCTGCTAATATAGATCATACTAATGGAATAAATAACTTCAGAATGAAATATAAAATCAAAATGGAAAAATACAGAGCATTTGTTAACTATCTGAAAAATAATAAAAAGAAAGCTCTGAAGAATTATTAAAAAGCTCTAGGAGTGGAAATCACCAATAAAATAATTATGGTTGAACTTTATTAAGAAAAGAAAATAGAAATTGAAAACAGTCCAAAAATTAGAAGTATTGATAAAGAAAATACAGTTGGATCTTGCTATATAAAAGAAAATGGAAATGAAAATAAGAGGATTGAAGTTTAAGAGAATAAGAAAGTATATAATTACTTATGAAACTCTATAAATATGAATAGAAATATTAAAAACAATAAGAATAACGGTATAGTCTGAAAAATAGATAGTAAAGATGAATACAAGAAAAGGAAAATAGTAGTTAGTAATGATAGAAAGTATCAAGATAGTAATAAGAAATTTGATGATTTACCTGAATCAAAAGAGAAGCACAAGATATTGGATATGCTAATAAACAGTGGAGTGGTTCTGAAGCAAAAATGTATGAAATTGGTGATATCAGAAAAGATAATAGTAAAATAAACAAACCTCTATTTGATCCTGGAGCAAGTATTTTTCCAAAAGTAAAAGAGACTAAGCTAGAGCCTAAAATTGACTTATATCTAAACACCTTATATATCGTCATTGTTTATATTTATATGTAGAAGCATAAATTTAAGTAGGGAAATTGTTACTTTTACATATCGTATCCCTTGCTATAGATCATAACTATATCACAGGAGTACTGCATATAGTGATTTAAGCCAGCTAATGCAGCCATAGCTAAGCCGGCTTAGCCGGCTAAGCTAGCTGATATAATATAATCAGCTAGATAATACAGCTAAAAGCTAACAGTAAGCTAACTATTATAAGAATCTAATAAATTCTAAAAAGAAAAATAAATGGACATAAAGTACGAGCAAATATTCTGAAATATTTTAAATGCAGGCCAATAGTTAGTTGTTAGACAGCTGCTTAGCCAATGATTTCATCAGCTAGCTAAGCTAGCTGACTAAAACCATGTGGCTTAAATTAGTGTTCCGCATGATTCAGACCGGGCGGGTATTTTTGAAGATCTGTACCCAGTTCAAATATCGATTTGGATCTAAATTTAGAGTCCGAACTTGTATCACTTAGATTCAGGTTAGGACCGGATTCGTGAAATATCAAAAAAACTGTTTTCATAAATTTTGTGATACTTGATAAAAATTAGCCAAGTGATTTTTCGTTAACTCGTGGCAAAGCCACAAAAGGTTGCAAAAATTTAAAATTTTATTTTTAATATTTTTATAAGGCCATATAAAGTTAATAATCCGCCTGCCCGGATTTTTATTTAAAAATTTAAAAATTTTTTATAGCTGTTTTCATAAATTTTGGGACATCTGGCAAAAAATTGACTAACTGGATATTTGCTGATTCGATAAGTTTTTGATTCGGCAGTTATTATTACCGAAATCACAAACTTATCGAATTGGCAAATATTCGGCAGTCAATTTTTTGCCAGATGTCCCAGAATTTATGAAAACAGCTGTAAATTATAAAATTAAAAAGGTTTATTTTTTATAAAGCTATGACCTGGAAATACATTGGTCAAATCTATAACGATAACAGTAAATATTCCTGTTTATTTTGGGTTAAGCCGGTTTTGTATATAAAAAATAAAATAAGCTCAACTAGGCATGAGACTGGACGGCTATTAGACTAATTAAATATAAATTATATATTATATATAATTACCAGTTTATTACTATTCAAATTATTAATTTATTGCAAAACTGTCTATTATTATTAGTACTAGTGATAGCAAGCGCATGAATTTTGAAAAACAATTATCATTGCCTAAGCCTCTAAAAATAGCGTACATTTAAATTCTTCTTCCTGGGCTCAATGACCCGGCCGGGTTATGAGAGCCAAAAAATTTAACTTTGCCTGGCCTAAATAAATTAATACTATATAGAATATAAATTATTGTGAATGAACTAATTTGAACATAGGGTAAGTAAATATTTAACTTTTGTTTTGTAACCTTTTTTTGCTGTTCTTTGGTTATATTGACATGAAAATGAATGTTGAGATATTAGCTAATCAGCAGGGAAAATGGATCCTTAATATTACTAAAACTATAAAGAAGAAACCAATAATGATTCAAACTATGGCACCAACAATAGCTTCAACGTCAGCTTCTACAACTATTCCAGTGGCAAGAATAAAGCGTATGTAAAATATAGATCATAGATACGATGTTTTTTTAAAGAAAATTCTGAAATCCTCCAATCAGCAACCAGTATTATTCTAATAGACTGAATCAGGGTATAACTCAGGTGGATCTTCGTGTAAGTCCGAATCCGTATTGATTCTGATAAATTAAGGGTCCAAACTCGGTCCATAATGGACCCAGACCAGACCCGGGTGGACCCAGATCTTTTGCAAAACACTAGCTTAAATCACTAACTGTGTAAGGTATACTGATTGTGCTATATGTGCCACATATGATGGGTATACACATAACTAATATATTACATGTGACAATATTGAAATAAGGCATAAGGGCTGTGTCATTAATCACCTGATTATTTTTTATCAGAGACCTACCCCCTCCCTCTTCTTTAATATATAAATAGTCAGGTTCTTTATATATAATTTCACTTTTTTTTACCTCCCTCCCCCTAAAAAATCACCTGATTTTTGTTACTCCCCTAAGGGATTGCTGGATTGATATGATGGAACTGGTATAAGAAACCAATATAATAGAAGAAACATAAATGATAGATAGATCCTTTATAGCACAAGAGCTCCATGTACTTATTAGTAGATAAATTCTTATATATATGGGTGATATACTGGCAAAATTCGCTTTATTTTGTAGGCATGTTTGCCATTACAACTTTTTATTATTAATAAAAGACATTATACTATATACAATTAATTCTACAAATTATATTATGCACTCTTTCTAATTGCTAAATTACTATATATAAAGTCTCTCGATTGTTTATATACTAACAACTACATAAACTACTGTCTTTGTGCTCATGTGACTTTCTTTTGATAGTTGCACCATTAGGCTTGTTTCTAAAAAATATTTTGTAGATTAACACTAAACTGAGCAGATCTTAATAAAGGTCTGGATTCAGTCTAGTGCAAGACTAAACTAGACATGGACTGAACATGGATCTTTATAAAACACTATAGAGGTAAAAGTAAGTAGATTTTTTGGGCCAAACTCATCTAAATTCTGGTCAATTTTTAATTTTGACTGAAATTAAGATGAATTTGGCCCAAGTTTTTACCCCTTCTATCTTAGGATTATCCGGGGTCCTATTGGATTAACCAAAAAAACATGTCAAATTTAGATATCTCAGAAATAAAAACAGCAGTAAAATTTTTGTATTTTATATAATCTTGTGATTTTATAGTTGTTTTCACAAATTCTGGGACAGCTAAAAATTTCTGATAATTGAATTGATAAGTTGCAAAGTTGAAATAGATAAGTTACTAATATTAGCTAACATCAAATACTTCGATTTGATTCAGTGTCCTAGAATTTATGAAGCAGCTATAACATATTATTTGCAATTATTCTTAAACTATATATTTTGTTTACATTAATTTGGTGCAGGTCTAAGTATCACAATAGCTATTTAAATTTATGATTTAATTTTATTTTGTTTATTTTGGTATAAAAATTTATATATATTAGACTATGCAAAGTTGATTTTTCGTTTAATATTATTTGCTAATCCATTTTTCAATTTTTCAAATATTTTTTTAGAACCCAATTGTGCCAATTGCTCTATTTTAGCATTTATTTTTTTTACTATTCTTATCCAGTGTCATCTGATAGAGACTTTAATTTCTCTAGAACTAACAGAAAAATATTACTACCAACCCAGTTTTTTGATTTTTTGTTGTACAAAATGAAAATTAATTTTGCATAACCATAGATATGAATATTGTTCTATTAATTTACAGTAAATTAAAAAATTCTGAAAACATAAAATCAGCTTTGTGTGGCCTTATATAAGCGTTTTAATATAACTATTTCATGACTATAATTGCATTAATTATATAAATACTGTTGAACCACCCAAAACTGATCCTGCCAAAATCGATAACCTGTCAAATCTGATAAAAATTAATCTACCAAGTCAGTACCTGATATATAAATCTAATAGTTTATATAATGTTTTCAAATCTAATAACCTCTCAATACTAATACAAAATCTGTTCACCATGCATAACATTTTTGAGAGGTTCAATAGTATAAAGTTTTTTTATTTTTTTTTATTTTTTGAATAAAAGGTTTTAATAAAAACCAAAGTTGAGAGATTATTTTTTGCAATGTTATATTATTATTTTTTATAGGAGGGTCACCAAAATTACAGATAAAATGCATCGGACCTAAGTCCTAGTTGTTAGCAGGTTCTGTAGCAAAATTATTAGCTGGGCATTTTTACTTAAGGCAGTTTGAATTTAATTCTTTAGATAATATCCTTACAGTTAAAGACTTTCCTGAAAATGAATAACCAATCAAAATGCTGGATAATTCTCACAGATCACTTGATTTATATTGACCAATGAAATTGGCAAATATTGGGAGTTTAATTATAATTGGCCAATATTTGTAGATATTGTAAAAATTTATTGATTAATCAAAAATATTGATCAACATTAACTGTATAATGATAATGCATATGTATAAGTTTCGAAGTAAGCTAGGTTGGGCTAGTGTTTGGCATTGTAAATGGGTAATTACTACAATTATATATTACTACATAGTCTTTTTTAAGCTATAATTGTAATAATTACTTACTACATGTAGTAATATATAGTAATATAGTATTACTTACTACATGTAGTAATATATTAATATAATATTATTTACTACATGTAGTAATATGTAGTAATGTAGTATTACTTACTACATATAGTAATATTTAGTAATGTAGTATTACTTACTACACATAGTAATATGTAGTAATGTAGTATTATTTACTATACATGTAGTAATATCGTATTACTATATCAAGTAATTTATAGTAATATAATATTCTTTAACCCTGGCACTAATTTATTTTAAATAATTATTTACAAAGACCATGTTAGTTCTGCTTTATATGAATAATCATATAGTCTAACCTCCCAAAACTGGTACACTTGGTAGACAAACTTTATATCAGTTTTGAGAAGGTATATGATTTAAAAAAAAAAATTCAAAAAAGTGGATCAAAAAGAAAAAGAAAGGCAAATTAAAAAAAATTGACTTAGAAAAAAAAAGAAAAAAAAAACTAGCATGATTTTCAATTTGCTGATTATTGCAGATTATCGATTTTGGCAAATTGAAAGGTATAGTCATTCTCCCCTATAATCACACAGTTGGGCATGTACCAATCAGGTGATAATAAAGAAGTGTGACTTATAAAGGTTATCTCTATATAATTACACTTATATTAAAAAATAATTAATGTGATTTAATAGAGGTAAAAATACCAGGAACGTAGTTTTGCAAATGACGGAGTGTATGGTTACCTGCTATCTAGATCGGTTGCAAAATCTCGCATTTGATTGGATATTAAAAATATATAATTTCACATGTCAAAATGCTGTGCTGGCATAACATGCTATCCTTTTTTAATGTTAACTTTATCTATATCTAAATTTTTACGTGTTAATATTAAAGTGTATCATGTGGTTAACGCTTTTTTTTTGAACTGTCGCTTCATGTGATAGCAATGAGTGACCGACTACAACTATCTCTAATATCCCTGCTGGATCTTTACTCGCATAAAAAGGTGTTTTAGGTTTAGGTGTTTGTATATGAGTATACCGGCTTTCATATTTATATTACTCTGAGATAACATATACATTGTACTTGTAATATTGTATTATAGAACAATATCAGGTTAATTATTCTTTATCGCTGTTTGCTGATCATTTTAAGATTCAAATTGCATTTATTATATATGTGAATTTTTATTTGTTTATTTTTATTCAGTAATATCTTATAATTTAACAGTACCAGGAACATAGTTATGCTTGTATAATGTGTATGGTTAACTGCCATCTAGAATGGTATCTGCAAAATATTTGCTTTTGATTGGGCGTATGATTCACATGCTAATGGGCTGTGCTAATGTTATTGTACTTGTAAATTTCATATGTTTAAATGAAATCAAGTAAAAAAGTTTCACGCCATTTTTAAATTTATATATTATATAATTTATTAACAACGAGAATAAAATTGCATATTTTATTCTTCATGTTGACATATGAACATACATACTTTCAATGACGAAAATAACAATTAAATAATCACAAAGATATTTGCATTGATTTTTTCATTGATATTTATAAAGATAAGTTTTTATTGTTCATACTTTATAATAATATTCGAATCGATTTTTATCGTCTTGTATTAAATATTTTCTTTTTAAACACTTTTATTGATTGCAAAGTATGACTTCGTGACTCGTTATAATGAATGTCTAAATCTACTAAAAATTCTGATCTTTAGTGTACTTGAAATTAAAGCTAATATCTTTAAGATACTTAAACTTGGGGAAGCAAGTTTGTTATGTTGAAAATTTTACGAAATAATCTGTGTTATCCACCATACTGAGTATAGTAGTACAAAAAACCTGAAAAAAGATAAATTTATGTTTTTTTAAAAAATAAAATTGTGGTAGTTATCTTCTAATTAAATTTTGGTTAGATAAAACATCTGACCAGGTTTCTGCCATTGCCGAAAAACACATGCAATGTTTCTATGCGGTGAATGCAAAATTATTAAAATATATATGAATATTTGAATGTATTCTGAAAATTTAACAAGTGTTTAATATTTAGGTGAGCATATGGGAGTGAGTCAGTAAAAAAGGAACAAATTTTTTTAAGTAAAAGTTGTCTTAACTTTAAGCTTAAATATCTTAATAACTATCTTAATAAATTTAATAAATTATTTTTTATTTTAATTTTATATATTTCAAGATTAAAATGAAAAAATTTTTAGCAAATTTGATTAAATATTTGTTAAGATATTTTAGTTTAAAAATTAACAAAATTTTACTAAAAATGATTTGTTCCTTTTCTACTAACTCACCCCCATATATTAATTTATTTTTATTCACTTTTTATTTATTTATATATTTTTTAATTTTTAATTTGTTTACTTTATTATTATTAATTATTATTTCTAAATTTTTTTGCTTGTTTTTTTTTTATATTGTTAAATGGATACTGATTCTAAATGACAATTTAGAATCGATATAAATTCAGAAATAACTGGAACAATAATACATAATTAACAGATCGCCTTAAGATTTAGATATATTAATTCGATTTTATTGAGTTTTTTATTTAATATTTATTTAATAATATCAGGTTTACTTGGTTTTGATTAACTTACCAATAATTACTTCACTGAAAACTTAATTGCAGAGAATAAATTTCAGGCAAGGTTATATTACAATCAATTAATTCATGGACAAGTCTGTTTCATAAAAAGTTATTTCACAAAAAGCTAATTTTGCAGGCAAATTATTCTAGTCATTGTCATTAGAGTTAAGTTTAGGTTTAAATAGTGCAATTTATAAAAAAATTGTCAGAACAATATATTGAATTAATCATCTGTAAAATAACCTTGCTGTAAAATAATAAACTACAATCTAGTTTTCAACAAGTATTTGTTGGTGAAATGATACGGATGTAGATTCATTTATTTATTATATGTCGAAGCGTTTTATTTTTATATTAGTCCACAATAATAATGAGGTTTCAACCCTTCAAAAACTAATTTATTATGATACTAATTATATTATATAGTTAGTTAATGGATGAGCAGCAACCAATAACAGGTTTATTTGGCAGGCAAAAGGTCCAAAGAATCACAAGATAATCGTTTTTACATAATGATTAAAAAAGCATCTGGCTTTGAATTTAATGTGCTAACCTGGACTACAAAGGGCTCAGTTTGCGAGCACAGATGCACTCTTATTGGATTTGAAGTTCTGATAATGGATTTATTTTTATTTTTTATAACAAATAAATCACTTAGCTTAATTGAGTCTATTTGGTGTATAAATATTATTTTATAACCTACATTTATCTTTAAAAAGAAAACAGGATAATGTAAATAATTTATTCTAATATAACATTCCTAGTTTTAGTGTAACTGCTCTAATTTAACATACTTCTATTTTTAGAATGCCTTTTTTTCAAGTTATCTGTTTTGTTAAAATAAAAAATTAATGTTTTTTAGATTGTGATTATATAGAAAGAGTTTTATTATTAAAATTGTTTAACAAATTCTAAAAAAATGTAATAGTAATTATAGTATAATTGTAACTGTATAGAGGGATTTTTAATAATAAAAAAACAGGAATTTAAAATCATGTGACTTTATAGAGTTTGTGACTGTATGGGAGGTGACTATTTGGAGAGACGACTTGTACTATGAATTGAATTCATACTATGACCACTTTGTCAATACATGCCTGATTTTCCTGCACCATTTTACTTTTGCTCTAAAAATACATATGTTTATAAAAAAA
This sequence comes from Gigaspora rosea, assembly GCA_003550325.1. Taxonomy (NCBI): domain Eukaryota; kingdom Fungi; phylum Glomeromycota; class Glomeromycetes; order Diversisporales; family Gigasporaceae; genus Gigaspora; species Gigaspora rosea. Next base: position 147,435 of record QKWP01000306.1, on the reverse strand, counting down.
AACCTGCAAATACAGCATGATACTGGCCCGTTATGGATTTTTTATTTCAAGATCTCGATATTTAAAAAAGCTAATTCTACAACAATGGCATTTTATATAATGCAGGTCTTGTATTAATAAATACTACATGTAGTAATAAATACTACATGTAGTAATAAATACTACATGTAGTAATAAATATTACATGTAGTAATAAATACTACATGTAGTAATAAATACTACATGTAGTAATATTTACTACATAAGGTAAAAAGGGTAATTTGACAAATAGAGGTAATTTGACGTATTAAAAAAAATTAGCTATATCATGTGATCCAGTAATCAGATCTGGATGATTTTTATACTATTCGAATCATCTTGAAGAGATGATTCGAATGGTATAAAAATTATCCAGACCCGATTACTGGATAACAAACTATATCAATTCGTCATAATATTTTAGTTATATATGTTCTGTCCTAAATCAAATCACAAAAGCATAAAGGCCAGTTTTAGTGCGTGAACGGGTTTGTATGACAAAATAAGCTAAGATACAGTATTACTACAATATCTGTTTATAATAATAAATACCTAGTGAATTTTTATGCGTTCGTTAATTTTTAATTTTTCAATTTTTATAATTTTTCCAATTTTTATAATTTTTATCCTGCTATTATTTGAGGCAAATATGCAACCAGCTTATATTAATAGAGCTAAAAAATCTGCGCTGCACTTAATAAATTAGATGATAACCCTACCAGGTCCAAGCCCCAAAGTATTAATAGCTTGGTGAAAGACTTCTTCTTTCGGAAGCTACACTTCGGCGAGCAGTTAAAAAAATGGTAGTCCCCACAACGTTCAGGTGCACCCAATGTTCTTACCAGACATAAGAAAAACCAGCTCATTGGTTATTGTATTAATATGCAAAAACTCAGGTTTGGTTTAACAAAAAGTAGTGTTAATCATTGTATACTTAAAATTTTGCGATTAAATAAGCGCATACATCCTTTTGGCGAAAATGCGGCAGGTTAAGACTGGTGGGAACATTTCATGAGGGACCACCCAGAATTATCGTTTCGTATTCCTCAAAATTTATTACAAGCACGAGCACAAAAGCAAATAAAACTATTGTAGACGACCATTTTAAGAAACTTAAAAAATTATTAATAAGAATTCCTTTATGGCAGTACAAATATAGAATATGGACGAAACTAGGTTTGTCATTGTGCCTAAATTAGAAAAGGTTATAGCAAAAAAAGGCTCAAGACAAGTTCATAAAATCACACATGGGAATTCTCACGACCATATTTCAGTTGTATCCTACAATTTTGGTCTCTGGGTCTTATATTCCACCTTTAGTTATTTATAAAAAAATTTGTACGATTCCTGGTTTACTAGAAGGTGCATCACCAGGTACCGTAATGGGTTTTACAAGTACAGGATACATGCGCAAAGACCTTTTCCAAATGTATCTTGATCATTTTATTAATTCGATCCCTCCAATCCGACCAGTATTGTTAATGTTAGACGGCCATAAAAGTTACATTAGTTATAGTGTCGTTGATTTTTGGCATAACAACGGCATCCTTCTTTACGCGCTTCTACTGCATACTACACACGTCTTGCAGCTGTCAGAAATTCCTTTCGCAAAACTAAAACAAAAATATAATAAATGCTATGAGAAATATAGTAATGAAAATAATAGAATAGTAGTGACAAAACGAACCTTTGCAGGAGTCTATGGTCGCGCCTTTCTTGAAACTTACGCGCTACAGGCTATTTGTAACGCCTATAAAGCGATGAAAATTTGGCCATTTGACCCGAAAGCTATTAGTCCTGACCATTTAGACCCTTCGTTATTAACCGAACAATTTGATATTTTACCTTCATATAGCCAACCTTCTGTAGAACTCGTCGAACCTCCTTCACGAATTCAGATTTTTGCGAATTCAAATTATAAACATTCCACCCAAATGAATGTTAATATATTGGTTGAAGAAAATACGAGGCTTAAGAATGAAAGCATTTTATCGAAGTCCCAAATTTCTTCAATAAATGAAGAACTAGATGCTTACAAAAATCCTGGAACGTGCTCCCTTCGTTCAGCTCTAAAATACCCAGTTTCTCGTGCTTTCGTAGAAAGTTCACAAATTACAACAAAAGACAAGCCAAAGTCTGATCTTCCTTCTCCAATAAAAAAAAGAAAGACACTTCCTTTTTTCTGACTTCTTACTTGTGAAGAAAGTTTTCATCAGTTAGAGGAGTTGAACAAGGAAAAGGAATGAAAATCAGAAAAAGCAAGGCAAAAAAAAGCAGCCGCGGCCCAAAAAAAAGCTGAACAGGAGCTACTTTTGGCACAAAAGGCTGAAAAAAGAGCCCAGAAGACTCATACAAGTGAAAAGGTTGCTAAAAAAAAATAGTGAAGTAAAATTTTTTTTATTCGTAATTCAAAATTTGTCAAATTACCCTTTGATCGTAAATCTGCACCTTTTAGGTACCATATGCAAAGTTATCATTTTTATACTGATTTGTTTAGTCATGCCTTTGTTTTTTTCATAAATATATTCTAAATATAGCATAGATTCATGTCTTTAAATATCGAAAGTTTTACATAGATTAATAAAAAGTTTACTTGATCGCATTGTTAACTTCGTCAAATTACCCCTATCTACCTTATAGTAATATTTACTACATGTAGTAATAAATACTACATGTAGTAATATTTACTACTTGTGGTAATAAAAATTATATATAATAATAATTACTACATGTAATAATATTTACTACATGTAGTAAATATTATTACAATTACTACTTTTTGTAGTAAATAATTGTGGGGGCTGATGCTGAAAATGGATTATGCTGAAAAATTTTCATATTTTATTATGAAAATTGTAAATTTTTTTAGGCCTTTTTTTGTGGTCTTTTTTTTTATAGTTAGGTTAGGGTTAGGGTGTAGTTTTATTAATAAAAGAGTATATGTGGGTTTTAGTAGGTATGATATTATAGGCTTAAATAGAGACCCCAAATTTTCAGTATAATCCATTTTCGCATCAGCCCCCACAATAATTATTACATTACTACATTCACGAATTGAATTACGACACCAATCACTAGGTTGGGCTAGGTATTTGTAGACTCGGGCCCAAACCCAAAAATGTTTATATGCCCGAATCGAAAATTTAAACTCGAACTAAATCGTCACGAATAAAAAAACCAAAGTGTATAAAGATAATTATATCAGTGATTAAATTAATGCTAGCAGAAGCTTTTACCATAAAAATGTAAATAACTTCAAACTTACATCTATAATCTTATTGCAGACAAATTCTGACAAACAAAAAATTTTATTAAAAAATCAAAAAAAAAATAAATAAATAAATAAATAAATCAAAAATACAATAAATATTTAAACCGGTTCTAGAATACTAGTAAAAAATAGTAATACTGTCGAACCTCTCAGAACCGATATGCATAGTGGACAGATTTTGTATCGGTATTAAAAGGTTATCAGATTTGAAAACATTATAAACTATTAGATTTATATCCTGTTGAACCTCCCAAAACCGATCCTGCCAAAATCGATAACCTGTCAAATCTGATAAAAAATTAATCTACCAAGTCGGTACCTATATAAATCTAATAGTTTATAATGTTTTCAAATCCGATAACCTCTCGATACTGATACAAAATCTGTCCACCATGCATATCATTTTTGAGAGGTTCAACAGTAACAAAATTAATCAAAAGTCAAATATAAAGAAAAGTTAAAATATTTAAAGCCTTATTGGCACTCAAAGTTTCGAAGACAAATATTATTTTCAGAATAGAAATGTGATAAAACAAGTAAGGTTGAAAAAAAATTTTACAATATAAGGCATAATATATCTTTAGCAATAAAATAGTTTCGCAGATTATTACATCAAATCCATAAAATAATTACAGTTTATCGTTATAGTATAGTCGAATTTTGCCATACTATTACAATACATATGAATTGAGAATCAGATAATCTCGATGCTACTGGGACAGTTGTATATAAATAGTATAGCTTCATAATAATGTAATCATTAATATTGGAGGATCACAAAATAATAAGATATTCCAAGTACATACTACTCAACAATTTGGGATAATTATTAGTTAAGTTTTATATTCTGGTGAGCCAGTAAATTAAACCTTTAATTTATCTTAAAGGCACAAATCTTACAAGTTCATAGAATGCTTGTTACTCGTTTATATTCCATAATTATGCGAAACTAATTTTGAATTATTAAATTTACAAATTTAATACAGTAGATATATTTACGGAGGAGTGATCTGTTAGAAAAAGATAAAGGTGCATCATTTAAGTTTGAACACATTCTTGTTCAGTACTTCCAAACTTCATTTTGATGAATTGCCAAAACGCCTTAAAGCACAGTTAATAAAAAAATGCGCATTGGCTCCGTTTAAATTTTGCTCGCGTTTATCGTAAAAATTTCCAAAATAAAAAGTTACAGAAATGTAACAGCGATATTTCGGTAAAGCATATATCCATATAAGATTTTTGAGTCCGAAGATTTTTCTCTTTTCCGGGAAATGCACTAATTTCTCTTTTAAACGAGTTGATTTACATATGGATGAAGGAAAATTGGGAACATGTTATAAGTTGGGAAATTGCTCAAAATACAAATTTATCGATTAATACTAAAGATTTGTCTTATGACATTTTTAAGACTATTTACGGAATTGCTTGCCTCTTATTCGCTATATTAAAATGTCAAATGAAGATATTTTGACAAAGTGAAATCATATAAAATCTTTGGAATGATATATTCCAAAAATTCCTTATTCCAAATAGACAAATGTTCTTTCACCTTGTAAAATTTGGTATACACTCATTTCCTTAAAGCATTTTGCCTACAGCCATTACATAAGGTTAGGATTAGTTGCAAAAATTGGATGCGAATACATTCGGATAATTTTATGGTCATCCATTGACATTTTTTAATAAATTCGCAGCAGTTTTCATAATCTCTGAAACACCTGATAAAAATTTGCTGGATGGTTTTTCAGCTGATTCGAATAGGCAGGATTGGTATATAAAGATATAGTCAAATCTGGATATAACGAACCTTTTTATAACGGCTTTTTTTAAAAAAAAATTGTTGTAAAGATCGACTTAGTAACATAGCAAATCAGCAAATTATTCTATAAAAATTTTCGAAAATTTTTTACTATTCGAACTGCCAGTTCATTATAAAAAGAGTCGATTGCATATATTTTATATTACATGTAAATTCTTTTTTTACAGATAATTTTATCATTATAATGTCAACACATTCAACAATATTAAATTTCGTTTGAATTCTTGGCAATATGCTTTTGTGTGTTTAGTTTGTATAATACAAAAATTTATGGAAAAGACTGTGAAAGACTGCTATTACAACAAATAAATCTTGACAAGAAATATAAATAGGACTTCGGTTATAAATTAGACATTACTTATAGGTGATAATATTAAAGAGTTAGTTTTGATCAATATTTGACTACTGGCTTAAAAATAAAATTCGAGATTCCTATTTGTAAAATAAAAATATATACATATATAAAATATTACTTTTTCATTCATATAAGATTAATTTTACATCTATCCAAAGTTACATCTCTAACTGTAACTCATACATATACTAGTTTGGTTGTACTTTTATTAATATTTTATATCATTCAAGTTTAATAGACGTGGTTTTTCCTAAAAGTAATTGAAATATTCAATACCCCAATTTTTCGAAATGATAAACTTCTATATGTTTTTCAATTATTTGCTAACGAAGATATTTATATTAGTACCTGATTTTAAAATATATACATATATCACTTTTATTGAATATATTATGCCGAAATCACGGCAAATTTAGGTATCTCGGAAATTATGAAACAGCTGTGAAATCTTTGTATCTTGATGTTACCTAGATAATTTTGTGATTTTATTTTTGTTTTCACAAATTCTGGGACAGTTAAAAATTTCTAGTGATCGAATCGATAAGTCACTACCGGTAAGTTGAAATAAATAAGTTACCAACATCAGCTGAATTAAATACTTGTCGATTCGGTGTCCCAGAATTTATGAAAGCAGCTATATTGCAATTATTCTTAAGCTATATATTTTGTTCGCATTAATTTGGTGCGGGTCTAAGTGTCGCAATAGCTATTTAAATTACGATTTAATTTTATTTTATTTGTTGTTGGTATAAAAAATAAATATTATTTAAGCATTTTAATATAACTATAATTTCATTTTGTTTATGTCAATTGTAAGAATATAAAGTTTTTTTTAAATTTTTTTTTTATTGTTTGAATAAAAAGCTTTTTTATAAAAACCAAATCCGGGAGATTATTTTTTTGCGATGTCACATCATTTTTTACAGGTCACCAAAATCACGGGTCGGATGCATCGTATCTAGGTCCTAGTAGTTAGCAGCAAAATTATCAACTGGGCATTTTTTACTTAAAGGCAGTTCGAATTTAATTCTTCGGGCAACTTCCCCCAGTTGAAGCCCCCCCCCCGAAAAATGAATAACCAATCAAAACCTCACCGATCACTTGATTTACATCGACCAATGAAATTTGCCAATATAGACTTCATTGTGATTGGGCAATATTTGTAGATCATCCCGTGATATTGTAAAAATTTTATTGGTTAATCGAAAATAATTAAAATTTAAAATCGTTACGAATTAAAAAACCAAAGTATATAAAGATAATTATATCTGTGACTAAATTAATACTAGCAGAAGCTTTTACATAAAATATCAATAACTTCAAACTTATATCTATAATCTTATTGCAAAAAAATTCTGACAAACAAAAAATTTTATTAAAAATCCTGACATACAATTTTGTGAACCAAAAAAAAAGGAACAAATCAAAAAAAATACAATAAATATTTAAACCTATTCTAGAATACTAATAATTGTGACAGATTAAAATGAAATCGGATTAAAATGAAATTTTTTTTTCTATTTTTTAAGCAAAGTTTTAAAATTTTTTAGGGGACATTTTTTGGGGATTTTTTTAGCATTAGGGTTAGGGTTATTAATAAACGAGTATATGTGGGTTTTATAAGCTTTAAAAGTGAGCAAGAGAGGTCCCCAGTTTCATTTTAATCTGATTTCATTTTAATCTGCGACAATAATTACTAATAATAATAATCATAATCGGAAACAACTTTTAATGCTCGCTCTAATATCAAACTGATCTTTAATTTTATTGAATAATCGTTATACAGTTACTGTACCACTACTTCGCTTTAACTCTTCTCACGACTCACGAAATCTATAAACTTATTACTCTCAGCTTCATATCATTACGTATTAGCCTACGTTTTAGGCAACTTAGTTAGGTTTACCTTTCACAAATAAACCGGCTTAAATTGCAGAGTTTAATTGATTTATTGCACCTATAGGTCGTTCAAAGTTGATTATTAGGTTAGCGTCAATATTTTAGGCTCAGGCACCGGGGGGGGGAGGGGGAATTTAAACAAGCACAAGAATATTTGATCAAATGCCATTGGTCAAAATTATCTCGGACAATCATGTAATTTATGACTTTTAGTTCTGATACGGTGCATATTTTTTTTTTTATTAAAAAAAAAACCAGAGGTCTTAAAAGAACCGGGGACGCATGTGACGCTCTTGCGTATTATTTTTAAATAATGGTTCGAAATGTTGATTTTTTTTTTTTATAAATCTCAATGCTACTTTAAATTTAAACTTAAACTTCACTGTCAGCTCTCCCAAATCCGAATCAAACCCCAATAAACTTCGTAAAAACCGAACATAAAGCCTATAAAGTTCGGATTAGCAACATAGTAACTTTTTGAGAACTGACTTTTTCATATTTTACATACGGTATAGGAATGGGCTGTTTGGAATAGAACATTTACTGTATATGAGTGTTGCCAAGGAAAAATACCCGCAAATCTCATCAGATAAGATTTATGGGTTTTCTTTTGGTGGTACTCATATGATTTTTTGCCTATTTATAAAGCTCTCAGTTGCAATGCAGAATTATCATGTGCTCAAAAGATATTTAAATATTGCAAGCTTATTATTAAAAAAGTGCAAGTATAGATTTATGAATCTTATTGTTGCTCTAAAAACATTGTCATCTACCAAACTTTTATGCTCTCGAAGTTTGTTGTGCTTGTTCTTCACGATTCTAAATCGAATTAATTTATACTGTTTGGATAATTGCAATGTTTGGTTATTATCATCTACTAAATTAGCAAGTTGAAATGGAAAGAGTTATAACGACAAAAATCGCAAGTTTTAAATTGGCGAGTATTTTAATAAAATCATTTAAGAGTAAAGTTTTCCATCATTTATTGCACTTTAGCAAGTTATTATTAGTGGCATCTGCATTATAAACAAAGATAAAAATATTAAAAATATTTTGTTGTAATTACGACAATTATCATATAAATAACGCCAGCTGCGTTATTTCGAATTTCGACTCGAATTAAGCTTAATTTCGGCCGAAATTCGAAATGTCATTATTTTGCGCTTATACGGTATTTTAATAATCCTCGTTAACGATTCAACAATTTTATCATCTGAGTTTTTCGAAGTGCTCTTGAGGCAGTTCATTGGTCAGCTATAATCTCATGATTTATGAAATTTACGCTGTGCTGTGATTGGCTTGTTTAATTTCCGGGGGCAGTTGACTGAGAGGGGGATGACGTCACCCAATAATCAACTTCAAATGGCCATAGGCTAATTTAAACGTTCGAACATACCTCTCATCTAATTTCCGGCAGATTACCGAATTACTTTGACAGTTTTTAGTTTCGAGTTTTGCCAATTCATATCCGTAGCTGCCAATAACTCATACAGGGAGGTCCCAAAATTCCGGGTCGGGAGCGCAACGGAATCATGGTCGGCCGGATCAGAATTAATCAATTTGGCCCTCAAGACCATAAAAATTTTTACTAATAAATCATATCCATTCATTAAGTAACAATGCCCAGCTGATAATTTTGCTATAGAACCTGCTAACAACTAGGGCTAAACGCCGACCTAGATCCGAAGCATCCGACCCGGAAATTTGAGAAATCGTTGCCAATATGTAAAACATATTTCGTAACATTTCTTGTAGGTCACCAATCAAATTTAAAGTGGTCTTTTCATTTTACACCCTCCTGAGTCCTAGAAAATGACGTTAACTGAAGAATTAACTTCAAACGGCATATTGAATGGATATAATTTCATTAGTAAAATTTTTAATGATCTTGGACAAATTGATCGGTTCCGATCCAGCCGAACAGTATTCCGATGCACTCCGACATATTCTGACCCGGAATTTTCGTGACCCAGATGCGACAATCGCTGTATTACAGTAGTTGTACATAAATTGTGTAACTTATTTGCACCTCTTTATCATTTCAAAAAATGTCAAAATTGTTTGAAAAGCTTTCAAATGATTGCCTTGAACTTCTTGATGATAAAGAAGATTTTAATGTAATCATTAATGTTGGGGTGTCGCCAAATAATAAAATATTCCAAGCACATACTAATATTTTAAGATATAGATCTTTATATTTTCGTAATGAATTAGCAAATATTAGTAAAGATAAAAATAACATTAAAACGATTAATTTAAAACATGCTTCTATTCAGCAATTTGAAATAATTATTAGGTGAATTTATATTTTGTGAGCCAGTAAATTAGACCTTTATTTTAAAGGCACAAAATTTACAAGTTCACTAATATGACGGTTATTCAATTTATATATCATTTTTCTATGCAAAACTAATTTTGAATTATTAAACTTAATCATTTAATAGATATATTTACGGAGGAGTGATTTTATTAGAAAAAGATCAAGGCGCATCTTTCATTTTTGATCTCATTCTTGTTGTTTCTGAATTTCATCTTGATGAACTGGCAAAACACCTTGAAACACAGTTAATTAAAGAAAATGCACACTGGCTCCGTTTAAATTTTGCAAACGTTTATCTTAAGAGTTTCCAAAATGAAAATCTTCAAGAATTGCAAAAATGGAGCAACGATATTTTGGCAAAGTATCCAGATAAAATTTTTGAGTCAGAAAATTTTACCTCACTTCCAGAAAATGCACTAATTTCACTTATTAAACGAGATGATTTACAGATGGATGAAGGGAAAATTTGGGACCATATTATAAAATGGGGAATTGCTCAAAACACAGATTTACCGACTGATACTAAAGATTGGTCACATGAAAACTTTTTAACTTTAAAGACTACTTTACGGAATTGTTTGCCTCTTATCCGCTATTTCCAAATGTCAAATGAAGATATTTTTGACAAAGTGAACCCATATAAAAATATTCTTGAAGAAAATTTTTGGAATGATATTTTACAAAAATTTCTTATCCCAAATAGACAAATATTATCAACAATTCTTCCACCTCGTAAAATTTTAACACCAGCGTTACCATCTAGAATAACAGAACCATTTCCTTCAACAGTTATCAATGAAGCTCATGCAGCAGAAATAGCATCATGGGTTGATAAGAAAACTGACGCATATTCTGTAACTAATAATCCATATAAATTTAAATTACTTCTTCGTGGGACAAGAGATGGGTTTACTGTTCAATCATTTTGGAATTTATGTAATGGGGTGGCAAATACTGTTGTAGTAATGAAGGTTAATGGAACTGATGAAATTCTTGGTGGGTATAATCCAATTCGATGGGATAAATCAACAGGTTGTTATATGCGTTGTAATGATAGTTTTATTTTTTCGTTGAAAAATGGCGCCATTCAATCCTCTATTTTAAGTCGTGTAAAAGCAAATTCAGCACATGCGATTTATTGTCACACAAGTTATGGTCCAACTTTTGGTAGTGGCCATGATATTTGGATGGGTGATAATTCCAATCAAAATGATCGTTGTTATTATAAACATAATTCATATGAAAAAGCAATTAGAAACCAAAGTGAAAGTAGCCGATCTTTCTTTTGTGTAGAGGAATACGAAGTATTTCAAATTCAGAAAGAATAGAGGCATCTAACGAATAGGTTATTCAATATGTGCACAATGTCCTTAATTATTATGCACATTAATGAAAAATGTACTGATGATTAACAATAAAAAGTTGTTAAAGATTTTTATTATATGTGATATCAATATCCATATGCCGTTATGAGCAGAAGCACTTTGTGACATTTTTTCGATTTCTTAATTTTATTAATGAGAATATTGTTATATATAGATGTAAACTTCTTCGTTATGAAGTAAAAAAAGAAAGAATACAATTGGTGTACTAAGCCTGATTTATTTGTTAGAAATTGTTATTCAAAGAAGTAAGTGTTTATAAATTTAGGGCGTTGTTGTGCCCTGAATTGGGAAGGCAATAATTGTATAAGCGCAGATTAGCTTCGGGCATAATTTAGTTGTGCGGGATGGATGTTTAATTTATGCCTTCGGGTTCAATGATAGTTGGTACTTTGAGGAAAGTGGGAACATTAAAGTGATCGGATTATGTGTGCAAACTTGTTAACCAACTCTTCGTTCTACTATTCTTTATTCCTCTATTCGTTCCATTACTCCCACTTTATTAATAAAAGACTACTATATATATTTTACATTTCTACTCTACACTAATGCACAAAATTTTGATATGACATATCCTTATTTTCTTACGATGATGTTTCTACCAAATGGAACGTTGGAATTAGCAGTCGGAGATATCAATAATTTGATGATTATAGCATATTACATAATATTCCAATGATAAGTAACGGAATTCCGATTGCTAAAAAAACTGATCCGGAATTTTTCTTAACATAATATATTATTAATCATCAAAATGAAGTGATAGAATATTATAAATTAGGGAAATTCTATTTTCACCCAGGTTAAAGTCACCCAATATATAAATTTCATAAACTATACAATACAAACTATTATAACAAACTAAAGATTCTATAAATTGATTTGTTAGTGGTTAAGGTAGATGAATTTAATGATATTAATAGGAATTTATATTGCATAATATAATAAAAATTATATATCGGGTGACTTTAACCCGGGTGAAAATAAAATTTCCCTATAAATTATTATAATGAATGTAATTATGGAATATTCCCATCACAAGAAGATGATGTAATTATTAGAGATTAACAAAAATCAGCACACCGTTCTCAAATACCTTCCTAGATGTGACTTCTAGTGATCGAAGTAGAACATAAGTATTATTATGATGTTACTTTTAGTTATTCTTATATAATTATCAATATATATTAAGAACAACGATATTGAGACTTGCATTTATTGATAATTGTAGCGGCTCTCAATTGTCACGATAGATCAAAATACTTTAAAGACCTCGAACAATATTTGAGCAGCTTTTGTTGATTCTACAGTACGTCATTTATTAAATGACATCGAAAATTCTATTCTTATTACGTATTTATCAATTCCTATATATTATACAATTTTTAAAGGTAACAATGTAAATACGTCGTTGAAAAGAATGATTTATTCTTTAAGTTTTCTAATGTTATTTTCTAGCTGGTTTTTAGTATAAAATAATACATTAGTATCAACAACGAAAATTCATGAAAAGCGTGATCAATAATTCTAATTACTTTAATATTATAAAGTTTTGATAAGTCAGTCAAAAAAAAAAAAAAAAGAAAAATGGACAAGAGAGTTTGTTTGTCGATTGAAAATGAGAAATTCACTTGTGTCACCATCGTATGGGAGAGCTTGTTACTTTCGTGCCGAGTTTAACTNAAAAAAAAAAAAAAAAGAAAAAAAGAAAAAAAGAAGGTTGGACAAAAAAGTTTGTCGATTAAAAATGAGAAACTCATTGGTCATTTTCCATAATTTAAAATTTTTTATGCATCTTATTATCTTAATTATAAATGTCGTTTGATCCATTAAATATTCTCACCAATTAAAGTTTAATTCACAACTCATTTATGACACATTTCACCCATTGATTAAGGTGCTTGAGAACACCCTTAATTAACTTGGGTGCTTTACCTTCTAGATGTAAATTTTACAATTTATTCATAATAGTTACTTCACACAAAAAAAAATTTTTAATGAAAATATAAATTAATGTATTATTCCAGTATTCAGCATTTGCATGGTCGAAAGGGTATCAAATTTGATTGGCCATTGTAATTATAAAAAAAATGATGTAAATTAAACAAAATTTTTTGAGTATTAACAAGGCTCCTTTATTTGCTCATATATATAGTTTGACATACATATTGGCCGTTATTCTTGATGGTCTACTTACGAACATGTGTTTTTCAAAAATAGTTCACATATTTAATTAGTGTCCAAATATAACAGTTCATTTTGTAGCAAAATGAAATGTTCAGAAAATAAAACTTTATTTCAAAATAAAGCACATGGTGGGGTTTTATATAATTATTAATGTACTTTAGGTTTTATTATCCTATTTTAATCATTAAAATTATACCATTTTTACATCAAACACAAGTCACAGAATCGAATTTACTTAATATAACAGGAATTAAAAATATATAGTTTTTACACATATATACCGGTAAATATTAATATTAAGAAATGATATATTAGGGGGTTTCAGATTTATGTTTCGATGTTCGATTTCAGATAAACAAGTGACATATTTATTTCAAAGGAAGTGATGTATAAATACTTTTCTTTTTAAAATGTATACTTATTTATATAATCGTTTACTGGAGAACGTTGCATAAGGCGGGACTGCTTCGTGGTGACTAAAGCTATATACAACAACTATCTCAAACTTATCTACACAAAACTCTACACCATCTAATCTATGTCCTAATAATGGAAGGCTTCGATCGAGACGTGGAAGGATTTGATGCGTGTAATTAGGGCAAATAGTTAGGGCTCTGGATTAAGTCACAAATCCTTAAACTAACGTCACAAAGTACGTCACAAAGTTATACTTTATATGAATTTAACTTATCGGGGGAGGTGAACTACACCTTTTCAAGTTGAAATCTGAGTTATTATGGGTGGAAGTCTACTCCTTTATATAATAAAACTTTACATGTAATGGAATGCTACTAATTTTAACTATTATTATAGTATTGTCGCGAAATAACGGACATGGACATTATTTAGAAAATCATGATATGCCTTCTAAAAATAGCTTGCATGGTTTCAAAATAATGCCTTGAAATGACGCGCATCCCATATTAGGGGTTCAGCAAATAAGCAAATAATTAGATATAATAAGCAAGTTTTTACTTTGTCTCAAAATAATGTTCATGTGCGTACTTTAATAACGCGCATATACTCAAAATGACGCGCGGATGGGCGTTATTTTGCGACTATACGGTACTATTCTAGTTGTTCTAGTTTTCTTCATTTCCTCTCATTCACATCATTTTTCCGAAAACCCAATATCCCTAGAATTATAAAAATTTCGGAATATTTAAAATTTGTACCAAGTTGATAATCACAATATGGCCAGATGCTTATCTTGTCTTTTACAACGCTTATTAAAAAAAAAGCCAATTTTATCACCGGCCACGCCCATTTAATTTTTTGATTCGGAATTTTAAAATAGAAAAACAGGATTTTTTAAACTTCCATTTATTTTCTAAATAAACCAATTCTGAAATCTCCTATTATTTTAGTTTAGAAAAATGAATTAGAAAATATCATAACATTCATAGGGTTAAAAATACCGGTACATAATTTATTCAATTTGCTGATTGCAACAAAAGACGTGCTGAAATAACTGGCAAATGGGCGTGATAAAGTACAATTTTTCCTATTACACTGCACCGATTTGTTCTTAATAATGCTATTGTTAGATATCGTTATATAAACAAAGATTTGTATCAAAAATTTTAGCTTAAAACTTGTTTTTTACTAAAACCAAAATAATGGTAATCATAACTTTGATTGAAATATTTCTCGTTTTATATATTATACACCTTTACATCCGTTTCCGTTACCACTTATCGGTAACACTTTTTCAAATTGGCCCAAATTTTTATAATTGGGCAGAAAAAAAATTACATCTGCTTTTATTGAAACGGTATTTATCAAGTATTTTTAGTTAATCAAATTTAACTGTTAATAATAATAATTGATAATAGACCAGTTCAGCATTTAATTTCCTTATTTATAATGTTCTTGAATAAATTCGTTCAGAAATCCAATCTTTGGTTCAAATACGAATTCAGAGTTATTTATGAAAATCTTGATAAATGTCATTAAACAGAGAAACATTGCGTTATACAGCCATGCGCCATTTAATTTACGGAATCTTGAAGAAAGTACAGATAAATATAATTGGTCATCTGGAACATGGTTTTTGATTGATAATCATGGAATAATGAGTAACCTTATTAAATGGAATTAACTAAAAAGGTTTAATACAGATCGATTTCTTAGTGAAGAACATGGAGCGGTTAAAATAAATAAAATGAATATGTACTATTCGGTGGAGATTTTAGGAATGTTCCGGAAGAAATATTGCATTAATTGAGTAAAAACTGCTCATAGTATGATATTGAGCTAATAAATAAGGAGAACCAATTAAATGTTCTTATAGAGGCACTAATAGAGTCTAAATGGTCAGAATATCTCAAAAGTAATAATATGGCGAGAATAATCCCACACTTAACGACTTAAAAACATATGCTAGTTAATGTATAACTATGTACTTGAATATAAAGCCATGATTAAATTTTTATAATAAAAACTTTGCACAACAATCTGAATAATTAAAGAACCATAATTTTTTTTAACTTATTTTACTATCTTTTTTTACACATGTGGACTAAATTGTATTGCTTTTACGCAGTGATTCGCAACTAAACTTATTTGAAATTATAGAAATAGAAATTTAAATCTGCCATTTTCATGATAGATATATGTTGAATGATATTGTTATGTATTTTGTCACAAGCCATCACACAATTTTAAGATTATTCAAACAATGTTCATTGTTATATATTGAGGAAATTTTTATGTTATATGTTGAATTTATATATCAAAATAAATACATAGTTTAAATATTTTGTTATTATTTTTTATTAAAATCAAATTTTTGCATTTAAGTAGATGAACAATCACCTTACTTATAGATAAAGGATTTCTCATTTCTCAATCAATGTAATTAAATTTCATTTGGCGAAAAATATTTTAAGCAATTAACTTATTATTAAGATAAGGTAAAGATACGTAATTTGTTAATCAAAAAAACATATACATAATTTAATTAGTAGAAGATGTCCTACGAACCTATCATTTCAGTCAATAAACTCTTATATTTTTTTGGCACAGGCTTATCAACAATTTTATAATGATAATTATTAGAGTATAAAGATAAACATTGCACAAATTCAGTGGTTGAGGAAAAAAATTAAAGCTTTAATATACAAAAGAAAATTCCCTTATAGACAGCGATTAGAAACAGTGCAAATTCATATAATTTGTTGTTAGTAGTTAGGATTATGGAAAATACCACGTGAGATTTTGCATTAGTACATCATTTCACTCTTCTTCAAGCCATAAACTTTGTTTCACTCTGTATGTACATAGTACTAATGTGTACTTTAGCGTACAGTATGCTATGTACGTATGCATATAAAGTTAATAAATGGTTGTGCAATTTGTCTTTATTCCTGTCTAGAATACAGTAAATTCAAGTCATTAATACGTGCCAATTTTACAATTGCTATAAAAATTGTATATTGTTAGATTTTGTAAATTTTCGATAAAAATTTTATGTTATTTTACAAATACTTCTGGGATGCCTGAAAAGATCTGAATTTATTTAATATTTCTAGTAAAGCAAAAATAAATAAATATTTTATAAAAAATTAAAAGTCAGGTGGACGGGTCATTTTTAAAATTCATTAAGAAGAATTAATTACCTTTTTTGTATGTCCTAGTTGATTATTCCAAAGTATTTGCCCAAATTCATTATATATTAATTTATGATGTACTGTACTATTGTCAGTGGAATCAGATAGAGAAGGTAATTCTCTAAATGTATTTTCAAGTATAGATATTACTAAGAATGAAGAGACTCTAGAATACTATTTAAAGTATGTTAACAATATGAATCCTGATATTAAGAACGACATTGATGGTGTTACCAATATAGAATAGATATTGCCAAAGATGAGAAGATAGCATATATATAGTATTTTAAGTCTGTCATGGAAAACAGTTTTTGCGAACAAAATAATCTCAGATGTTATTTTGAAAAAGCATAGGCATTGTCAAAGATGAAAGGAAAGAATTTGAATGGTACTCAAATTCTGCAAAGGGTGGAAATTCCAGTGGACTAAATAATCTCGGACGTTGTTAAATTGGAATAGGTATTGATAAATATGAAAATAAGGCATTCAAATTGTATTTAAAATCCACAAATTGCAGCAATCCTATTGGTCAATATAATCTTGGAATATGTTATAGGAATGGAATGGAACACCACCAGATGAAACGAAAGCAATTAAAACAAAAAATAATGATAAGCTTCAAAAGTTGAATAAAGTTGATCCCAATGTGGATGGGCTTCTAAAAGAAATAATGCTTAAAAATTCTTTACCAAGTAATCTATTTAATTAATTGGAAAATATACAAACTGTTAATATTGATAATGAATTCGCAATTTTTTCCAATTTAGTAGGTTATGTTTCATCATTATTCATGCAATTATAAGGAATTTTTTCCTTTTTTTGATTATTTTTGTAATTAACTTATATGTACAACTGATATCTGGTAAGCAAAAATCTTTTGAGCACAATATTGACTGCACAATGCTTCACAAGACTGCACTGCTCTTTCACAAGAGTGTACTAGAATATAAAGCCCTTTATATAGTCAGTTAAATTTGATGAAGCCCAAAATTACCAAAAAGCTAATTCAATAAAAGTCAATAACCATAATTAACGGTAATACAACAAGCATTTTTATAAAAGTAATTCAGTGTAATACCAAGCACTGACAATGGTTTCTAAATACTACCCGTATAGCGCGCCATAAAGTACCCCCATTAAATAGTACCCCATATATTAGTACCCGGGTACTGTATTAGTCTAACGACCTTGAAGATCGATATATACCCGGGTACTATATGTTCACGGAGTCTTAAAAATTTATTTAAATCCGAGTACTAAGAGAGTTTATGATCGTAAAGTATACCCACTGCTGAATACAGTACCCCCTCTACCAAACACAGTACCCCATACATAGTACCCACAATCATACACAGTACCCGGGGGTACTATTTGTGGTTGAGTTTCCTGGTTAATACCCGGGGTACTTTATCGAGCGCTATACGGTAACTAATGAAATAAAGATAGGAAATAATAATTGTTATACTTCAAATATCAAACCAATTTTTGTCCATTAAAGTTAAGTGCTTGTTTTCTATCAAAATATGAGATGTTATCTTTCACTTATGCAATTCTATAAATAATTTTCCTTTTTGATCTTTATTTGAAATTATTTTATATATATATCTGTTGTTCGATAGTGAAAAAAAATTTGAGCACAAATGAGCTTGAGCCTATGCATGATTTGCCATACTGGTCTTACACATTCACTTGAAATAATGAAAATTCTACAATTGGTTGAAATTTGTGAACCCCAAAATTACCCAAAAAAGGTGACGTCTAAAATGGAGCAGATTTTATATATTTTATCAAATTAACTTTAGGGTTAGGGTTATCCTATACTAAGGTTAGGCAGGTTTTAGGTAGTTATGTATAAGCAAAATTACCTTTTTTAATTAATCCACCAAGGTAGATTTAGATTGCCGTTTTTTGTATTTTCCAGGTTTTTCACTTTCTTGTTTTTACTTCGCTGAAGATCACCAAATTTCTATAATTTGATTGGTCGGGTGTCTAGTTAGTGTGATCTGTTGATCTGCAATCCGGATGATCCGCATATTTTGTGCAACCATCAAATCCGTATATGCGTTCAATCCGTTCAAAATTCGTTAATAAACACTGTTTATTAAAGTTATTAAAGGTATATTCATTTTACTTAATCTTGAGCAAAAAAATTACACGGCTTAAATAATTCCCAGCTAAAAAATGTCACTACCAAATTTTATTCGTCAAACCGCGGATTTCAGATTATTATCCGTTCAATCCGTTCAAAATCTGCGAATTGTCGATCATCCGTTCATATATGCGTTGAACGGATCACATGACTAAGTACAGTACGCAAAAAATTTTTTAGAATATTCTAGAACAAATCATAAAACTATTCTTCCCTTATGAAACTGCCTTTTATTTTCTAATCAAATTTATTCCTTGCAAAATTTTGTGTATAGATAGTTTATATATCATATGCGTATTATACGTATTTCACATACTATACACACTATACAACTATACGTACTGCACGTAGCAGTGTTGTTACTAGCCTTAAGTCCAATAAAAAACTATTAGCCCTAGCCCTCATGTCCAATTGGACATATGGCTAATTGACAAATGGCTAATTAACCTTAGTTGTTGTCCACATGTCCAATTGACCAATTAGCCATATGTCCAATTGGACATAAAGGCTAGGGCTAATTGGACATATGTATCTAGTTCAATAAATATCTTTATAATTAATAATATAAATATATTTGTAATAAAAATAATTTGCATAGACTATTTAAAATATATAATTTTTATATAAACTTGTAAAAATAAGCTTTGAAAAAAGCACAAATTATCTTTAAGTTTATATAATCAACTATTAGAGTCTTAAATCAAGAACATTTGGCTTATAAAAAATAAATATTAATTTCAAATTGTTATTATATATACAGATCAACTCTTTTTAATCCAAACACTATTAAATTCTTTTTAAACCAAACAAAATCTTCTAGAACATTTGTAAATTTATTATATAGTTTGGATTAGCTAATAATAACTCTTTGAGAACCAAATCTAAAAAATTTTATATATATAAAAATCCTTAAAGAACGTTTTTAATAGAATAGAGAAAGTTGACTGTATATATATCCTATTAACAAAATATATAAATAATAATATAGTAAAAATTGTTTAATAAAAAGAAATAGGTTTTATAATATGTTATTTATAGAGCAACGCTTGACAAAATTTGTTACTTGTAGTTATATAGTTTAGTTGTATACCTCTGTAGAATTAATTAGATAGTAACATAGAAGTAGAATAGAAAATAATCAATTTAATTAATAATGTGTATATAATATTAGTTATTGTACATAAAAATAAATAATTTTGAATAAGTTAAAAGAAGTTTATATTATATAACTTGATAATTATAAAATAATTAATTTGCAGTTAATTTTGTATATATAAAAATAGAAAATAAAAGTATTCATTCTTTCTTCACTCAAAATATACATATTAGTAGAAGTTGAAAGTAATATTTTTATGTAAGTATTTGTTTTTGCCTTATAGCACATATACCAGAAATAGAGTAATATATAATATTATAAAGTATATACTAGAAACAAAATAATATTTAATGTAGCAGATTAAAATAAAATCCAGATTAAAATGAAATTATAATATAAAATCTTAAAATTAAATTTTTTTGGGGTGCATTTTTTAGGGTTAGGGGTTAAGGATAGGGCTTATTTTAAAGTAAAGTTATAATAAACAAGTATTTGTTAGTTTTAGAAGGTTAGAAGTTAAGTAGAAAATATAAATTTTATTTTAAATTATGATCTGTAATATATAATATTTCAAGTTATACAATGCATTAAATATAATAAAACTTGAAATTCTGTATTTAAACTTTATATTATATAGCTACAATAATAATGAAATTTTAAAGCAATATCAGATATTGTATTTAAATAAACCATATATATTAATAGCTTTAAAAACTCTTCAATTAAGTATCTTCAGAAGCTTTTTATTTAATTAACTAAATGTTATCAAATAATCAAATAATGTACTAATTAATTTCTCATTTAAATTTTTATTATTGATTTAAGATTCTTTTAAGCACATAAATTAATAGATTAGGGCTCAATTTTTAATTGATAAAAAAAAGTTTTAACTAGAAAGTAGATTTATTATTGTGATAGACTTGTCTGCTTGATTCAAATTTTATTATTTGAATTTATATAATAAATTATTAGCAAGAATTGCTTTAATTAATTATTGTCCAAAGGACATTACAGACAGAGTGATAGTGATCCTGATGTCTGTGTGTTAACAAATTCTGAATACTAATTGGCTAGATCAGGTGTAATATAAAAAAACAATCAAAACAATAAAACTGATCCTTATTGGCTAGATCTGATATGGCATCTTGTATTTGTCCTTTAGACTTTAAATGGTTCCCATTTTCCTAGTAGTATTTATATATTTTTTATATCTTTTCAGTATTATATTATTAGAGTTAGCATTTTTTTACTTAAGGCCAATTGGACTTATAAAGTCCAATCCAAATTTATTAGCCCGACCCTGGGTCGGATAGCGCAGTGGTTAGCGCTCCAGGGTCGCATTCGCAAGGTCGCCAAAAACCGTGCTAGGATCACGAATGGTAAGGATCTTTGATGAGGAGTCGCACTTCTTCCCCATTTACAGAAAGGGTACTACAACAACAAGAGTTGCGTGACATAGCCACTAAGGTCATGCGGCGTCCAAAAAAGGAAAAAATCCGACAAGAAATGTCATCAACATAAGGATTATCCACCATAAAAGGAAAAAGAAAGTGAATATAAGAAACAGAGAAAAGGGCACTGATGATACTACACCGACCGAATATGGAAAGTAGCTCCCGGGGTAGATGAAAAATGGCCGACCGATGTAGCGTACCGGCAGAATATATAGTTCCTTAAAGTTGCCTAAGATCCGAGAGGTACGGGGCACCGGACGTGGTCGACCTGCTAGAGTCAGCTGGGAAAATAGACGATAGGAGGGAGGTATAGTTTGGCTAGAAAACCCCTAATGTAAAATGTAATAATGAAATTGATCTTAATAAAGTACGCCACTGAGCGTCTCTGTAGGGAGTTTTAAAAAAAAAATAAAAATTTATTAGCCCTTTTAGCCTTATGTCCAATTAGCCCTGTCCAATTGGACGTGCCTGATTGGACATGTCCAATAACAACACTGGCACGTAGGGCTGTTAATCGGTCCGTCCGGCCATTCAAAATACATATTTTGTGCAACCATCAAATCCGCATTCAATCCGTTCAAAATTCGTGTTTATTAAAGCTATTAAAGGTATATTTATTTTACTTAATATTGAGCAAAAAAAATACACACCTTAAATAATTCAGATAAAAAATGCCACTACCAAATTTTATTCGTCAAACCGCGGATTTCAGATTATTATCCGTTCAATCCGTTCAAAATCTGCGAATTGTCGATCATCCGTTCATAATATGCGTTTGAATTTGAACGGATCACATGACTAAGTACAGTTCGCAAAAATTTTTTTAGAATATTCTAGAACAAATCATAAAACTATTCATATCTTATGAAACTGCCTTTTATTTTCTAAGCAAATTTATTCCTTGCAAAATTTTGTGTATAGATAGTTTATATATCAAGTTTATATCATATGCGTATTATACGTATTTCACACACTATACACACTATACAACTATACGTACTGCATGTACTGTACGTACTGTACGCTAAAAAATCCAGACATCATATAAATGACATCACTAGGCACATCACTAGGTATCTCGTGATTCTACACCGCAAACGACCCAAAAAGGAGGACGTCTAAAGCGGTGACAACTCATATTTCTTAATAATTTTTTCGATTAAATTTAGTTTAGGGTCATCTTATATTAGGGTTAGGTTGGGTTTTAAATAGTTATATGTAAGCAAAATTGCCTTCCCGATATTTTTATTTAACCAACCTGAGGTAGGTTTAGACTGCTGTTTTTTGTTTTTTCGTTTCGCCGGTGATCATCAAATTCTGTAATTTGACTGGCTGTGATCACGTGGATTTGCAAAAGGATAAGTGATTGCCCATAGGAAATTCCCACTGTATGAGTTATTATTACTCATTCAGGTTGACAGTAAGGTCAACGGATCGAAAGGGAGCTAAGCAAGGAGGCCCCGGGTCAAAAAATTTCGGGTCAGGTATTGACCCGGATCACTATTTTCTGACCCGGGTAAGAGCTCTACCTACATTTATCATTAAAAAGTAAACAAAATAATGTAAATAATAGATTCTATTTCAGAGATTTTAATTTTAAGATGTACTTATATAACGTTCCTGATTTTAGCACGATTGCGTTTCGCAACTACCCTAATATAGGCCCATTGAGCCTGATCACGAAGCCCGAGCCCGGCGCAATGACAATCATGGTGTAACTAAGATTCCAGCAAGAAAAAACGGGTACAATTGATGTCTTAATTGAGGAAGGCGCAGGCAGAGATAAGTAATTTAATCAACTGCCTAATTGGGACATTTCACATGAAGCTAACTATAGGCATAAAAAGCGTACTAACGGGAAGGCAGTGGCGTCAGCTCCAGAAATGGGAGGAAATTCGCCCAAACCCTGAATCCTGCCATTTTGCAATCATTCATGCATACAGCCGGCCTGCATTAAGCAGGTGGGAAACCACCTAATATTAAGCTTCAATCTTAAGCAGCAATAGCAAAACGCCTTGTCAACAGCCGGCCCGCGTATGCGGGTGGGAACCACCGGCTAAGGCTACAAATCGCTAAAAGTAATTATACATCAAATGCACTGATGTATGAAATTATTTCGCTAAAGCAATTATACATCAAATGCACTGATGTATGCAGTATATTTCGCTAAAGCAATTTAATAAAGTTTTGTGTCCAGCATTATTTGCTGGTGTGCCTCCAATAAGTTCAAATCTCAAGCGTGCGATCCTGTTTGATTGAGAATACAGTACGATAATCGCTGTGTTACGGTAGCTGTTCATAAATAGTGTAACTTATTTGTATCTCTTTTTCAAAAATGGCAAAGTTTTTTGAAAAACTTTCAAATGATTGTCTTGAACTTCTTGATGATAAAGAAGATTTTAATGTAATCATTAATGTTGGGGTGTCACCAAATAATAAAATATTCCAAGCACATACTAATATTTTAAGATATAGATCTTTATATTTTCGTAATGAATTAGCAAATATTAGTAAAGATAAAAATAACATTAAAACGATTAATTTAAAACATGTTTCTATTCAACAATTTGAAATAATTATTAGGTAATTTTTATATTTTGGTGAGCCAGTAAATTAAACCTTTATTTTAAAGGCACAAATTTACAAGTTCATTATTATAACGGTTACTCAGTTATGTATCATGTGTATGTTAGAACTAATTTTGAATTATTAAACTTAATAATTTAATAGATATATTTACGGAGGAGTGGTTTTGTTAGAAAAAGATCAAGGAGCATCATTTATTTTTGATCTCATCCTTGTTGCTTCCGAATTTCTTCTTGATGAATTGGTAAAACATCTTGAAGAACAGCTGATTAAAAAAAATGCACACTGGCTTCGTTTAAATTTTGCACGCATTTATCGTAAAAGTTTCCAAAATGAAAAACTTGAAGAATTACAAAAATGGAGCAACGGTATTTCAGCAAAGTATCCAGATAAAATTTTTGAGTCAGATGATTTCACCTCCCTTCCAGAAAATGCACTAATTTCACTTATTAAACGAGATGATTTACAGATGGATGAAGGAAAAATCTGGGAGTATGTTATAAGATGGGGAACTGCTCAAAGTACAGATTTACCGGCTGATATAAAAGATTGGACCCATGAAAAGTTTTTAATTTTAAAGAATATTTTACGGAATTTTTTACCTTTTATACGTTATTTCCAAATGTCAAATAAAGATATTTTTGACAAAGTAATCCCATATAAAAATATTCTTGAAGAAAATCTTTTGAATGATATACTCCAAATATTTATTGTTCCAGATAGACAAATATCATCAACAATTCTTCCACCTCGTAAAATTTTAACACGAACATTACCATCTAGAGTAACAGAACTATTTCCTTCAACAGTTATCAATGAAGATCATGCAGCAGAAATAGCATCATGGATTGATAAAAAAGCAGACGCATATTCTGCAACTAATAATCCATATAAATTTAAATTACTTCTTCGTGGGACAAGAGATGGTTTTACTCTAAAATCATTTTGGAATTTATGTAATGGGCAAGCAAACACTGTTGTAGTAATGAAGGTTAATGGCACTGATGAAATTCTTGGTGGATATAATCCAATCCAATGGATTAAATCAGATAGTTGCGTGTATAAGTGTTGCAATGATAGTTTTATTTTTTCATTGAACAATGGAACTATCCAATCCTCTATTTTAAGTCGTGTAAAAGCAAATTCACCAAATGCGATTTGTTGTTGGGCTGATCGTGGACCAACTTTTGGCGGTGGTTGTGACATTTTGATGGGTAATAGTTCTAATCAAATTAATAATTGTTATTGTAATCATTATTCATATGAAAAAGCAATTAGAAACCAAAGTGGCCGATCTTACTTTTGTGTAGAGGAATACGAAATATTTCAAATTCAGATAGAGTAGAGATATCCAACGAATAGTTTATTCAATATGTGCACAATGGCATTAATTATTATGCATATTATTGAAAAATGTACTGATGATTAACAACAAAAGTTAAAAGATTTTTATTATATGTGATATCAATATATCTTGATGCCGTTATGAGCAGAGGCACTATGTGTCATTTTCGATTTCTTAATTTTATTAATAGTAATATTGTTATATAATATGTAGGTTTAAACTCCTTTATGAAGTAAAAAAAAAAAAAAACAAAAACAATTTGTGCATTAAACATGATTTCTTGTCAGAATTTTGTTATTTAAAAAAAAAAAGTTTATAAATTTAGGACGTTGTTGTGTCCTGAATTGGGAAAGTAATAATTGTACAAGCGCAAATTAGCTTCGGGCATAACTTAGTTTGCTTATTGATGTTTTATTTATGACTTCGGGTTCAATGATAGTTGGTATTTGAGGAAAGTGGGATCCAGTGTTGGAAATCTTATGTTCTCATGTTCACATGAGGACATCCCTTTTAATTTGAGAACATTTACAAAAATTTAAGATGTTCTTTATTAAATTTTTTTTGAGAACATTAAGTTTGAAAAATATGTTCATTATGTAAATATATTAAGTAATAAAATTTATTTTATTAATATTGGGGGTTTAAAATAATTAAATTCACAAATATTGAATTGTTAGTCAGTTAAAATAAAAAACAATTTAGTCGTTCTCAAATCACAGAAAAAGTTTGGATAATATAATTTAATGGTTTATTCATTCTAATTTTATAAAGGTTTTTTTTATTTTTTTTTTATAAATATTTATATAATTTGTATTTATTTTTATATTTATTTTATATTATAGTTAAATAAATTATATATATATTTTATTATTTTATCATTAATAATTTCAAATATATTAATTAAAAAATAAAAATTAAACAATACCTAAAAGAAGTACAAAAGTACGAGTATGAGAAAGAAAAAATGAGTGTAAAAAAGAAATGAGAGAAAGAGATAGAGGTAGAGGGAATAGGGAAAGGGAGAGAGAGAGGGAGAAGGAGAGGAAGAGGAAAACAGAGAGGGAAAGGGAGTGTGAAAGTGCGGAGAGGAGGAGAGAAAGAGAGAGGGAGAGAAAAAGGAAAAGGAAAAGAAAGAGGGAGAGGGAAAAGGAAAGGGAGAGGAAAAGGGAAAGGGATATTATATAATATTCCAATGATAAGTAACGGAATTCCAATTGTTAAAAAAAACTTTTCCGGAATTTTTTTTAATAATTTTGTGACTTCTATGATTAATTTTTTTTATTGTGATTGCGATCGCGATTGCTAAAGCCGGTTAAATTATCATAAACTTGACACTCATGATTAATTGTCTTTAGCAATCACATTCACTATCACAATGATTTAAGCATAAAAAAATTAATCATAGGTGTCACAAATTATGCAAACCGCAATAATCATAAAAATAAGTAATCTAATATTATAAATATTATAATGAATGTATTTATGTAATATTCCTATCTCAATAATATGAAGTAATTATTAGAGATTAACAAAAATCAGCAAGCAACGTTCTCAAATATCTTCCTAGATGTGATTTCTAGTGATTGAAATAGGACAAGTACTGTATTATTATGATATTATTTTTAGTTACTATTAAATCATTATCAATACATAGTACGAATAACGATATTGAGACATGCATTTATTGATAATTGTAGCGGCTCTCAATTGCCACGATAGATCAAAATACTGTAAAGACCTCGATCAATATTTGAGCAGCTTTTGTCGATTTTACAGTATGTGGTTTATTAAATGACATCGAAATTCTATTGCATATTACGTATCTTATTATTATACAATTTTTAAGGGTAATAATGTAATGCATCTCTGAAAAGAATTATTTATTCTTTAAGTTATTTTCTAGTTGATTTTTTGTATAAGAACGAAAGTTCATGGAAAAGCATGATCAATAATTCTAATTATTTTAATATTACAAAGTTTTGATAAGTCAGTCAAAAAAAAAAAAAGAAGGTTCGACAAAAAAGTTTGTCGATTGAAAATAAGAATTTCACTGGTTAATTTTCCATAATTTAAAATTTATTATGCATCTTATTTATCTTAATTATAAATGCATAAAATATTCTCACCAATTAAATTTAATTCACAACTCATTTTCGACACATTTCGACCATTTATTATAGTGCTTGGGATCACCTTAATTTACTACTATGTAAATTTTATAATAGCTACTTCACACAAAAAAATTTTTAATGACTATATAAGTCAATGTAATATTCCGCATGGTCGAAAGGTTATCAAATTTGATTGGCCATTGTAATTATAAAAAAAATGATGCAATTTAAAGCCAAAAAATTTTTGGTTATTAACAAGACCCTTTATTTGTTTTATTTGTTCGTGTAGTTGGATATACATATTGTCCGTTATATTTGATGCTTACTTACGAACATGTATTTTTCAAAAATAGCTCGCGTATCAAATTGGTTTCCAAATATACGGTAACAGTTCATTTTGTGGCAAAATAAGATGATTCAGAAAATAAATCCTTTGAAATAAAGCACATGGGTTTGGGTTATATAATTATTAATGCACATTAGATTTTTATCATCTTATGTTTAATTCATGCCATTTTTACATCAAATACAAGTCACAGAATCGAATTTATTTAATATAACATGGGCTTTATGAATAAACTATTAGGTGACTCAGAATTAATAATCATATTTCTGATTTTGAATAAATTAATGATGCATTTGTTTCTAAGCGATATATAAATTCTATTTTTTTTAAATGATAATTGAAACGATTAATGTAAACATGTTTCTATTCAACGATTTGAAATAATTATTAGGCATGCTATAAATTTTAGTGAATTGATATATTAAACTTTATTTTAAAGGCACAAATCTTACAAGTTAATTGGATGTTAGTTACTCAGTTTATATTCCGTGAGTATATGAGAACTAATTTTGAACTATTAAACTTACTAATTTAATAAAGATATATTTACGGAAGCGTGGTTTTGTTAGAAAAGATCAAGATGTATCTTTTATTTTTGAACTCATCCTTGTTACTTCCAAAATTTCATCTTGATGAATTGGCAAAGCACCTCGAAGTACAATTAATTAAAGAAATGCATGCTGTTTAAATTTTACTCGCGTTTATCATAAAAATTTCCAAAATGAATCAAAAATGGAACAACGCTATTTCTGTAAAGCATATATTCAGAAAGATTTTTGAGTCAAAAGATTTTTCTCTCTTCCAGAAAACTTCATTAGACGAGATGATTTACAGATGGATGAAGGGAAAAGTTAGGATCATGTTATAAGTTGAGAAAATTCTCAAAATACAAGTTTATCGACTGCTAAAATGATTGGGCCTCATGACATTTTTAACCTTAGACTACTTTACGGAATTGCTTGTCTCTTATTCGCTATTTTCAAATGTCAAATAAAGATATTTTAACAAAAATGAAATCATATAAAAAATATTCCTGAAAAAATATTTGGAATGATATATTCCTTACTCCAATAAACAAATATGCTTTCATCTCGCATAATTTGGTATATATTTAGCAGATGGGAATTTCCTAGTTAAATTAGGGTTAGGGTTAGGGTGTACGTATGAAAAAATTATCCCAAAATGGGTATATAAATTCTGAATCCACGTAAATTCAGTTTCCACCTACAACATATACAATACTCATTTTCTTGGCAGAATTTTATCTACAGCCATTTATTTTACATTACATAAGGTTAGGGTTAGTTGCAAATAGTGGTTGGATCGGATAATTTTATGATTATCCGTTGGTATTTTTAATAAATTCGCAGTTGTTTTCATAATCTCTGAAACGCCTGATAAAAATTTGCCGGATGATTTTTCGACTGATTCGAATATGTTAGTGATTTCGGCATGATCAATATATCAAGATATAGCCAAATCTGGAATATCAAATCTTTTTATAACGGCTTTTTAAAAAAAGATTTTAGTAACATAGCAAATTACTCTATAAAATTTTCGAAATTTTTTTACTATAAAAGAGTCGATTGTATATATTTTATATTGCATGTGTTACTTGTTCTACAGATAATTTTATATTATAATGTCAACACATTCAACATTATTAAATTTAGTTTGAATACTCGTGTAACATATTTTTGTGTGTGGAAAAGACTGTAAAAAAATGGTATTGCAACAAATAAATCTTGAAAAGAATGATAAATAGGACTTCAGTTATAAATTAATAAATGTATTACATGAATGGGTGCTAATATTAAAAGGTTAGATTTGGATCTTTGCTAGGAGAATCACTCTTCGACATTTTCTGATCGAGTATTTCGGACAAATTTAGAACAACATACCAGTTCTTATATAAATATAAATCATTTTTTGCCTTGATTATTCAATGGTTCATCAAGTAAGCTTCGAATCAATAAAGTCAACATGAAATAA
Organism: Gigaspora rosea; assembly: GCA_003550325.1. Taxonomy (NCBI): domain Eukaryota; kingdom Fungi; phylum Glomeromycota; class Glomeromycetes; order Diversisporales; family Gigasporaceae; genus Gigaspora; species Gigaspora rosea. Next base: position 117,494 of record QKWP01000306.1, on the reverse strand, counting down.
AAACTGGCATGTTTGTTCAAGTTTGTCCGAATTAATCAGATCGGAAAATGTCGGGTGATTTTCCTAGCAAAGATCCCAACTTGACTACTGGCTTAAAAATCTAACTCGAGTTGAGATTCCAATAATCTCTATCAACTTAATTTTTTCTTTATAATAAAATACAGTACATTATGTCGAAATCACTAACTTAATCAGATCGGCCAAAAAATCACGGCAAATTTTAGGCGTCTCAGAAATTATGAAAACAGCTGTAAAAATTTTTATATCCGAATACTGCCTAGATAATCTTGTGATTTTACAGTTGTTTTCATAAATTCTAAGACAGCTAAAAGTTTCTGATGATCGTATCGATAAGTTACTAAGTTGAAAAGTTACTAAGTTGAAATAGGTCGGCTGACATCCAATACTAGTCTATTCGATCATCGACAATATTCAAGCGTCCCAGAATTTATGAAAACTGCTACAGCCTATTGCAATTATTCTTAAGCTTTATATTTTGCTCGCATTAATTTGGTGCGTGCTTAAGTGTCTACAATAACTGTTTAAATTTTACTATTTAATTTTATTCTATTCGTTATGGTATAAAAAAAATTAGTATTTAAGCATTTTAATATAGCAAATTTAATGAATATAATTTCATTTTGTTTATGTTATAGCGCTTTGCAAAAGATCACGCAATTATCAATAAAGGCTATATATCTATATATTTGTTTTATTTTTGTTGTTTTATTCGCTCCTTATACATATCGATATCAATTAATTTCTTTCAACATTCAATTCTAATGGCTGACGCTCAAGAGACAAAATTAAAATATCGCCGTGGAACTTGTTTTGGCTATCGTAAATGTCTGTATTGTGGAGTTGTTTGCGACAGCAAAGATGCAATTGCAACTTATCATATGTGTCACATAAGGATAACCGAACAGAAGCTGTCAAATATGCATTTACACGAGTCTTTAAGTCAAACTGGATAAAAGAACAAGTGGATTACATTTGTCAAAAAATAGCGCTTTACAATTATTATCTAAATTCAAAAGAAACTTTTAATTTCTCTTTATGCTCTTGCTGCAATAATACATTATTAAGATTAACTTCGAAAGCAAAAAAAATAAAGCAATATCAGCCCCTGCAGCCATTGCAGCACCCATAGTTACGAATACAAGTTTTTTAGAAATTGAATCGTACGATCTTACTATTCCAGAAGATGAACCTAATGAATTTGACGAAAGAGATGAATGGGAGTTTACTGATAATAGGAATAATGAACATAATGATGATGATGATAGAGAATACGAGTATAATTATGGAATTATTATTAAGTTAGCAAATGGTACAACAATTCCCACCAAATGGTATACAACCAAGGTGTCTACAATTGATGAATTGCTTTCAGAACTTTACATAAATGTTAAAACATTGACAAAAAGAAGATCGATCGAATCAAGTAATTATCAAGTTACATTTAAACCTGAAAAAGCAACAGGAGCAGGTATCAATTAGTAAATGATCACGACTTCAAAAGTTCCAAGTTGATTATTGGAAGTATACTTCTAAAAACATCAATATGCTTTTTTTTTAACATTTATTAATGTAATTATAATCTTTTTTGTCAGTTTATTAGTGTAATATATAATAATAATAATAATAATAATAATATATTTATATCTATGCAATAGGAACTTGAGTCAATGCTGCTATTATGAATTTTAAAACAAAAATTCTATTCCTAAAGCTTCGAATTTATCTCCTAATGAATCATTAATAGCAAAAATGTTTTAGAAATTCGTAAAGAAATCACTGTCTTATTCATAACTGACCTTGCTTAAATAAGAATAGTGATAAAGAAAACCATATTGAAATTACATTTATGATGTTTCGATTTGGGCATCTGAAATTGTAAGAAAAACTTACATAATAATAATAAATTTAAAAAAAGTAATTTATAATATATTTTAATTTTTATATAAAGAATAAAGCAATCGCATCACAACTAAACCACCTATGCATCCAATATTCACATATAAACATCAGTCAAAAAAAAGACATCTTCATTACTATCTTCAATACCATCTTTAGCACTACACTCAGAATTATTACAAGAATCTTCACCCTCATCATTATTACAAGTTACTTTACTTTTAGCGCTATTACAAATTTCTTCATCTTTGGCACTATTACAAATTTCTTCATCTTTGGCACTATTACAAACAACATCTCTATTACAATATAATTTGTTACAACAACCAAATTTTTTTCAACATCCAATTTATCCATTTATCCAGAACAATTCTATATTCCATCACCAGTTTATAGTCTATTCGTATCATATTTTCTACACAATTTCATGGAAAACTTTTTCAAATACCTATTTAGCCATCTTTACAACCAACTTTTAAACCTGCAATTGAAGATTTTTTAAAGCATATTGATGAATGTGAAGGCACTGGAAGTTATTATCAAGGATTTTTATTAAATTTCAACAACAAAAGATTTCCATAAAATTGCTTTCTAAACTATCAAGTGAAGACTTTGAAAAATGCGATGTAGACACTATTGGTGTGCAGCAAACTCTTTATGAATATGCTACAGTACAAGATATAATCTATATTTTACATTATTAAACAATACATTTCCTGTAGAAAAAAACTTTACTTATAACCCACTGCATTAAAAAATTATTAGAAAATACAGAGCTAATTTGAGAGCATGCAACTAATAATGGATATTTTGGATCAAAACAACTTTCTACAAAATACTGATGTTTTTTTAAAAACTTTTTATAGTAGAGAAAGCTAATTCTATTGGATTAAGATCACAAGAATATGGTGAAAGTAACTCTACATGTACACCAAATGCATTTAAATATTCAAGCAATTCATCATCATGATGTATTCTAGCATTATCGAGTATTAAACCATTTCTTGCATGTGGAAATGTATTCATTTATGGTAGCTAGAAGACAATTAAAAATATATTTATAATTTGCATAAATCAATGCTATTATTATAATTACATACCACTTGAGTAATTACAAATTCTTTAAATATCAACTTCATACAACTGATTTCCATAATATCAATGGCAATAATGCCATCTAAAGTAAGTGCAGGCAAGATTGTATACCGTTTACCACGAAGAAATACTACTTTTTCAACAGCTTTAGTATTTATTTCTGAATATCCATATCCTCTAATAATAGTTTGTTCATCTTTTGCTAAAAAGACTAATCGCTCTCTTTTGTATTGGGAACCAATACATGCCATAAAGGCACTACGAAGTAGTTCGTTATGCTCTTTGGCAGCTTTATGTAGCTAATAAAATGTTGAAGATTATATTATTTTATATTGTACTTACACTAATTATATCAAAAAAATAATACCTTTTTTCGTGATATTCCGCAATAAGCTAATGAACGCCACAGAGTAGAAATTGAGATTTTTTTGCCTAATTGAATTTCGTAGTATCTATTATTTAAAAAATTAATTATAAATACAATTCAATAAAAAAAATCTTACACTACCTTCATATCACTTCGATTAAAAGTTTTATACTGTCCAGGTACTTGTCGCCAAGGATTAGTTACAGTTCCCCATTTTTTATATATTCTCTACACTTTATATACCAAGCTTAAAGGAGTTTTGCAATTTGTGATATTGAATAATTATCTAGCGTAAAAAATTATACGCCATTTCAAGTCATTACTACATGCGAAAACCATATTATCTTTTGGTAATACGGTTATTAAAAGCTTTATTTGTAAATTAATGAAGCATTACATTTTACGTACATAGATTTAAAAAAACTTTAAAATCTTTAAGATTCTTTGAAATTGCAATATCTCCGATTCTCACATGAAAATGATCTGCGGTGTTCACAAAGCACAATAATTGTATGAGTATAGTTTTTTTAAAAAAAATTTTTTGAATAAAAAGTTTTTAATAAAAACCAAAGCCTGGAGATTATTTTTTTTTGCAATGTCACATTATCATTTTTTATCAAAAATTCCGGGTCGGATGCATCGGAATTTAGTCCTAGTACAAGTTAGTGGGTTCTATAGTAAAATTACCAGCTTTTTACTTAATGAATGGATATAGTTTCATTAGTGCTGTACATGTAAAAATTTTAATGGTCTTGGACAAAATTGATCTGTTCCGATCCAGCCACCAGTATTCCGATGCATTCCAACGTATTCCGACCCGGAATTTTTAGTGACCTCCCTGCATGAGTTGTTATTACTCAATTGAGAATGCTGTGTTGCAGTAGTTATACATAAATAGTGTACTGCAACATATTTGTCATCTCTCTATCATTTCAAAAATGGCAAAGTTTTTTGAAAAACTTTCAAATGATTGCCTTGAAATTCTTTATGATAAAGAAGATTTTAATGTAATCATTAATGTTGGGGCGTCACTAAATAATAAAATATTCCAAGCACATAATAACATTTTAAGATATAGATCCTTATATTTTCGTAATGAATTAGCAAATATCAGTAAAGATAAAAATAACATTAAAACGATTAATTTAAAGCATGTTTCTATTCAACAATTTGAAATAATTATTAGGTAATTTTTATATTTTGGTTAGCCAGTAAATTAAACCTTCATTTTAAAAGCACAAAATTTACAAGTTCATTAATATAACGGTTACTTAGTTATATTTACGGAGGAGTGGTTTTGTTAAAAAAAGATCAAGGTGCATCATTTATTTTTGATCTCATCCTTGTTGCTTCCGAATTTCTTCTTGATGAATTGGTAAAACATCTTGAAGAACAGCTGATTAAAGAAAATGCACATTGGCTTCGTTTAAATTTTGCTCGCATTTATCGTAAAAGTTTCCAAAATGAAAAGCTTGAAGTATTACAAAAATGGGGCAACAATATTTCGGCAAAGTATCCAGATAAAATTTTTGAGTCAGAAGATTTCACCTCTCTTCCAGAAAATGCACTAATTTCACTTATTAAACGAGATGATTTACAGATGGATGAAGGAAAAATCTGGGAGCATGTTATAAGATGGGGAATTTCTCAAAGTACAGATTTGCCGACTGATACAAAAGATTGGTCACATGAAAACTTCTTGACTTTAAAGAATATTTTACGGAATTGTTTACCTCTTATCCGTTATTTCCAAATGTCAAATAAAGATATTTTTGACAAAGTGAGACCATATAAAAATATTCTTGAAGAAAATCTTTGGGATGATATACTCCAAAAATTGATTGTTCCAGATAGACAAATATTATCAACAATTCTTCCACCTCGTAAAATTTTAACACCAACATTACCATCTAGAATAACTGAACCATTTCCTTCAACAGTAATTAATGAAGTTCATGCAGCGGAAATAGCATCATGGGTTGATAAGAAAACTGACGCATATTCTGTAACTAATAATCCATATAAATTTAAATTACTTCTTCGTGGAACAAGAGATGGTTTTACTGCTGAATCATTGTGGAATTTATGTAATGGCAAGCAAACACTGTTGTAGTAATGAAGGTTAATGGCACTGATGAAATTCTTGGTGGGTATAATCCAATTCAATGGATTAAATCAGATAGTTGCGTGTATAAGTGTTGCAATGATAGTTTTATTTTTTCGTTGAAAAATGGAACTATCCAATCCTCTATTTTAAGTCGTGTAAAAGCAAATTCACAACAAGCGATTTGTTGTAAATCTGATCGTGGAGCAGCTTTTGGCGGTGGTAATGACATTCATATGGGAAATAATTCCAATCAAGCTAATCGTTGTTATTGTTATCATATTTCATATGAAAAAGCAATTAGAAACCAAAGTGAAAGTAGCCGATCTTACTTTTGTGTAGATGAATACGAAGTATTTCAAATTCAGAGAGAGTAGAGATATCAAACGAATAATTTATTCAATATGTGCACAATGGCCTTAATTACTATGCATATTAGTGAAAAATGTACTGATGATTAATAACAAAAGTTAAAGATTTTTATTATATGTGCTATCAATATAACCAGGTGCCGTTATGACCAGAGGTACTATGTGACATTTTTTCGATTTCTTAATGTTATTAATAAAATATTGTTATATATGGGTGTAAACTTTTTCGCTATGAAGGAAAAAAAGAAAGAATTCAATTGGTGTACTAAACCTGATTTACTTGTAAGAAATTGTGTTATCCAAAGAAGTAAATGCTTATAAATTTAGGACGTTGTTGTGCCCTGAATTGGGAAAGCAATAATTGTATAAGAGCAGATTTGCTTCCGGGCATAATTTTGGTTGTGCGTGATGGATGTTTAATTTATGCCTTCGGGTTCGATGATAGCTGGACTTGAGGAAATCATTAAAGTGATCGGATTATGTGTACAAACCTGTTAACCAACTCTTCGATCTACTATTCTTTATTCCTTTATTCATTCCTTTTCTCCTACTTTATCAATAAAAGATTATTTTATATATTTTTACATTGCTATTCTACACCAGTGCACAAAATTTTGATATGACATATCCTGAGTCTTTTCCCGATGATGTTTCTACCAAAAACAGAATTTTGGGAGAGATATAAATAAATACTGTATATTATTATTTGATGATTATAGTGCATATTACATGATATTCTAATGATAAGTAACAGAATTCCGATTGCTAAAAAAACTGTTCCGGAATTTTTCTTAATAGATTATTATTGCGGTTTGCATGATTTTATGACCTTTATGATTAATTTTTTTTATGTTAATTGATTGTGATTGCGATCGCGATTGTTAAAGCCGGCTAAATTAACATAAACTTGAGCTTTATACTCATGATAAATCGTCTAGCTTTAGCAATCACATTCACTCACAATGATTTAAGCATAAAAAAAATTTAATCATAAGTCACAATGATTTAAGCATAAAAAAATTTAATCATAAGGGTCACAAAATTATGCAAACCGCAATAATCATAAAAATAAGTAATATAATATTATAAATTATTATAATGAATGTATTTATGTATTATTCCTATCACTATAATATGATGTAATTATTAAGATTAGCAAAAATCAGCACAGCAGCGTTCTCAAATATCTTCCTAGATGTGATTTCTAGTGATTGAAATAGGACAAATACTGTATTATTATGATGTTATTTTTAGTTACTCTTAAATCATTATCAATATATAGTACGAATAACGATATTGAGACTTGTATTTATTGATAATTGTAGCGGCTCTCATTATTATTGCTCGTCTCTTCGTGTGCCCCTTCTTCGCACACAACAGTCGTGACCAACCTTCATAACTACAGTCACGTCCTTTTATGCAAAATGACGTCTACAGTATGGGATAGGGTTGCGGAACAAGCCGCAGGACGTCACGTGAGCAGATCTTTTCGAGGATAATACTTCGATCTCTTTGTTTCTTTTTCGTTTTTGCGACAAGTCCAGTGACTCTGTCGTAATGTATCGCTCCCTTCACTCAACCTCTCTCTTCTTCCTCTTCTTTCTTCTTTTCTTTTCCTTTTGGGCGTGGTGGGGGGATAGCTGGACACAATGTCGAGCAGAAAATTCTAGAACAAAGAGATCGATGCAGATCATCAGGTCACCCTAAAATACCATTTCGTCAGTGATCTGCTGTCACATGGAAAGTCCGGTGACTCGCAATAATGTGACTTCGTTCACAAGCGGATCAATTGCCACGATAGATCAACTATTGTAAAGACCTCGATCAATATTTGAACAGCTTTTGTCGATTTTACAGTATGTGGTTTATTAAATGACATCGAAAATTCTATTGCTTATTACGTATTTATCAATTCCTATATGTTATTTATTTTTAAGGGTAATAATGTAATGTGTCTCTGAAAAGAATTATTTATTCTTTATGTTTTCTAATGTTATTTTCTAGTTGATTTTTTGTATAAGAACGAAAGGTCATAAAAAAACGTGATCAATAATTCTAATTATTTTAAATTACAAAGTTATGATAAGTTAGTCAAAAAAAAAAAAAAAGAAGGTTGGACAAAAAAGGTTGTCGATTGAAAATGAGAAACTCACTGGTTATTTTCCATAATTTAAAATTTTTATGCATCTTATTTATCTTAATTATAAATGCGTTTTTCCATTAAAATATTCTCACTAATTAAAATTTAATTCATCGATTCGTTTTTGACACATTTCGACCCATTTATTATGGTGCTTTATCTTTATGTGTAAATTTTACAATTTGTTCATAATAGTTACATCTCACAAAAAAATTTTAATGACTATATAAGTCTATGTATTATTACAGTATTCTGCAAGTCTCCAAAAATTGATTTGCATGGTCGAAAGGTAATCAAATTTGATCGGCCAATGTAATTATAAAAAAAATTGATGCAAATTAAAAACAAAAATATTTTGGTTGTTAACAAAGCTCCTTTATTTGTTCATGTAGTTTGATATAAAAATAAATCCTTATTTCGAAATAGAGCACATGGTTGGGGTGTTATATAATTATTAATGCCATTAGATTTTTATTATTCTATGTTTAATTCATTATCAATTACAAGTTACAGAATCGAATTTACTTAATATAACAGGAATTTAAAATATATGGTTTTTTACACATATATAAATATTATTCTTAAGAAATGGCTTATTAGGAGGTTTCAGAATTAATGCTTCGACGTCCAATTTCAGATAAAATAAGAGACATATTTATTTCAAAAGAAGTGACCCTATTCTTTTAAGGTATAGACCTATTTACACAATCGCTTGCTGGAGAACGCTGCAAAAGGTGGGAATGCTTCGTGGTGATTAAAGCTATACACAACAACTATCTCATAACTACCTACACAAAACTCTACCCAATCTAATCTATGCCCTAATAATGGAAGGCTTCGATCGAGACGTGGAAAATTTTGATCCGAGTAATTAGGGTGAATAGTTAGGGCACTGGATTAATTCACAAATCTCTAAACTAACATTCGAGGTTATACTTTATATGAATTCTACTTATCGGGGAAGGGGGGAAGGTGAACTACACCTTTTCATGGTTGAAATCTGAGTTATGAGTTGTCTTTATTGCTGAGGAAGGCTCCTCCTCTATATAATAAAACTTTACATGTAATTGAATGCTACAAATTTTAACTATTATTATAGTATTGTCGCGAAATAGCGGGCATGGGCGTTATTTAGAAGATCATGCCTTCTAAAAATAGCTTGTATGGTTTCAAAATAACGTCCTGTAATGACGCGCATCCCGTATTAGGGTTTCAGCAAATAATTAGCAAGTTTTTCAAAATAATGTTCATGCGCGTATTGCTCAGATACTCAAAATGACGCGCGGATGGGCGTTATTTTGCGACGATACGGTACTTTTCTAGATATTCTTCATATCCTCGTTATTCCCCTCATTCACATTATTTTTTGAATACCCAATATCCCTAGAATTACATGAATTTCGAGAATGTTTAAAATTTGTACCAATTGATAATCGCAAAATGGCTGGAGGTTTACCTTGTTTTTTACAACGCTTATTATTAAAAAAAAAAAAAAAAGCCAATTTTATCACTGGCCACGTCTATTTAATTTTTCTGACAGAAAATGAGATCTTTTAAACATCCACTTATTTTCTAAATAAGCTAATTCTGAAATCTCCTATCATTTTAGTTTAGAAAAATGAATTAGAAAATATCATAACATTCATAGCATTTTATTCAATTTGCAGATTACAACAAGGACGTGCTGAAATAACTGGCTAATGGGCGTATTAAATAATTTTTCCTATTACACTGCATCGATTTTTATTTAACGTTTAAAAGTGATTTGTAAAAAGAATAAAATAAAAATGACCAAAATGGGAGATTAATAGTAAGTGTCGATCCATTCAGATTCTAAACAAATTTTCACTACATCTTAATAGTGCTATTGTTAGATATTGTTACATATACAAAGATTTGTATCAAAAATTTTAGCTTAAAATTGTTTTTTTGCTAAAACCAAAATAATTATAATCATAACTTTGGAAATATTTCTCGTTTTATATATTATACACTTTTACATTTGTAATTTTACTCGTCGGAATCCTCTTTATAGTCCGTTTCCATTACCATTTATCGGTACACTTTTTCAAATTGGCCTAACTTTCATAATTGGGTAGAAAAAAATTATGTCTGCTTTTATTGAAACGGTATTTATCAAAGCACATGCACTTTTAACCAATTGTATGAAATCCAACTAACTGTTACCGGTAATAATAATTGATAATAGACCTGTTCCGCACTTAGTCTCTTATTTATAATGTCGCAGAAAAAAAAATACATCAATTCTTGAAAAAATTTGTTAAGAAAATCTCAATCTATGGTTCAGATACGAATTCAGTGTAACTTATGAAAATCTTGATAAATTTCTCACATAACAGCATTGATCAAAGAACAATAATATCATACAAGTCCTGCGCCATTTAATTACGGATTCTTGAAGAAAATACAGATAAATATAATTAGTCATCTGGAACATGGTTTTGATTGATAATAACGGAATAATGAATAATCCTATTAAATGGAATTAACCAAAATCGATTTCTTAGTGAAGAACAGACGAGGTTGAAATAAATAAAAATGAATATGTACCATTTGGTGGAGGTTTAAGGATATGTTCTGGAAGAAATATCGCGTTAATTGTGTTAAATAGAAGTATAATATTGAGTTAATAAATAGGGAGGAACCAATTGAATATTCTTATAGAGGCACTAATAAAGTTTATAATCTAATGGTCAGAATATTTCAAAAATAATAATGTATTTTATAAGTCTGCATAAAATGACCACACTTAACGACTTAAAAACATATGCTCGTTAATTATAACTTAATAACCGTCAACTGTGTACTTGAATATAAAAACGTTATTAAAATTTTTATTAATAAAAAACTTTGCACGACAATCTGAATAATTAAAAATCCATAATTTTTGACTAAATTGTTGCTTTTATGCAGAGACTTGCAGCTAAACTTATTTGAAATTATGGAAATTTACATCTTCCATATTTACGATAGATTGTTATTGCTATGCATTTTATTACAATCCCCTACGCAACTTTAAGGTTATACAAACAAGGTTCATTAATATATATTGAGGACATTTTTATGTTATATGTTGAATTTATATACCAAAATAAATATATAGTTTAAATATATTGTCATTATTTTTTTTTAATATCAATTTTATATGTATTTAAGTTGATGAAAAATGACCTCCGTACTTATTGAAATATATCAGAAATTAAATTTCATCTGGTGGAAATTATTTTAATCAATCAAACTTATTATTACGATAAGGTAGAGTTTAGAGTTGCAGGTGAAACTAGTGAATGCTGGTGATAATAGCCAATGAGAAACTCAGGTTGAGACTATGAGTGAAACTTGAAATTAGTTTTACCGGCAACTATAGTACAGATGCGTAATTTATTATTTTTTAAAAAACATTACATATTTTAATTAGTAGAAAATATCCTACGAATCTATCATTTCAGCAATAAACTTATATTTTTTTGACACAAGTTTATCAACAATATTATAGTGACAATTATTAAATGCAGTTGTCGAGGAAATAATTAAAGATTTAATATGCAAAAAAAAAAATCCTTTATAGGCAGCAATTAGAAACAGTGCAATTTGTTGTTAGCAGTTAGAATAGATGGACTATAGCAATGCCTCATGAGATTTTACACTAGTACATCATTTCACCCTTCTTCAAGTCATAAACTTTGTTTGACTTTGTATATACATAGTACAAATGTGTACATACGTACATATATAAAGTTAATAAAATAAAAGTTTGTGCAACCTTTTCCTTTTATTCCTGTCCAGAATACAGTAAATTCAGGTCATTGATACAGTATATGACAATTGTACACTCGCTATAAAAATTGTATATAGTCAGTTTTTGTAAATTTTCGACAAAATTATGTATGCTATTTTCACAAATACTTCCGGTGGGGTGGGTGCTCGTAAAAAATTTATATATCTTTAATATTTCTAGTAAAAGATAGGTCGTTTTTAAAATTCATTAAGAAAAATTAACTACCATTTTTGCATGTCTTAATTGATTGTTCCAAAACCTTCACTCAAAATACATTATATAATAATTATGGTGTACTATTGTCAGCGGAATCAGATAGAGAAGGGAATTTTCTAAATATATTTCATGTTTAGATATTACTAAGAATGAAGAGACACTAGTATACTATTTAAAGTCTGCTAATGATGTGAATCCTGATATAAAGACGAGATTTGATGGTGTTACCAATATGAAATAGATATTGCCAAAGATGAGAAAAAGCATATAAATGTAGTTTTAGTCTGCTATGGAAAGCAGTTTTTATGGGCAAAATAATCTTGGATAGTGGTTTGAAAAAGACATAGGCATTGCCAAAGATGAAGGAAAAGCATTTGAATAGTACTCAAAATCTGCAAAAGGTGTAAATTCTAGTGAAATAAATAATTTCAGATGCTGTTAGATAAGATGAAAAGGTATTTAAATCTGCAAATTGCAGCAATCCTATGGTCAATATAATCATAGAATATGTTATAGGAATGGAAATGGAACACCACCAGATGAAAAGAAAGCAATTTAGTGGTAACAAAAGCAAAAAATAATGATAGGTCTAAAAATGTGAATAAAGGTGATCCCAATGCGGATGAGATTCTAAAAGAAATAATGCTTAAAATTCTTTACCATGGATTCCATTTAATAAATTGGACAATATACAAACTGGTTATATTGGTATAGTTCTTATTATTGTTAAAAACTACAATAAAGAAATCGGATTTCAATCCTGCACACTGATTGAAATTTATTCGTAATTTGATTGGATAGCTCATGACACGTGCACTTATGTGTAATCTATAGACTCGATTCATTGTGTTAATAGTGATGACGGTCTAAGCTTACGTTTAAATATTATTAATTGGTCAACTTCAGAAAACATGACTACTGTGTGGGAAAAATTATTTTTACATACAAAAGGTTTAATAATGATGACAGAGTTTATTTTTTTTTTTTTTTTATTAAGTGAGGTCTTTCCTCATTTCCTTTATTATTCAATTGTAGTAAATTATTATATTTTGTTCTAATTTATATACATTTGTTTTATGGATTTGGGGTTAGAGCTAACTTTACTCTCGACCTAGGCCATTCAGGCAAGGTCAAGACCTCACTGAATTAATAAATCTATGTGGATTGGTTTTAGGTTGTTATTAATGTATTTATTACGCCAAAGAGCAAGCAGTAGGTCTATTTTCTCTTTATTTTTGCCATGAGTGGGTTGGGTGGTATCGCTAATTTTATTTGTTATTTAATTGTTGTATCTGTTGTCGACTAGTGACCCATATTTCTTTATATATTTTTTCTGTTATTTTGTGAACAATTTCGACGTCTAGTTTGTTATTATTCTGCACCGGTTGATAAGGTGTTTCAATTTTTTTTGAAAATAGTCCTATTCTTAGTTTACTGTTTGGTCATATATAGTTTCGTTCAAATTCTTCAATGTATTTCTTTGTTTGGGCTTTCGTGAATTTTTTCTTTTTTGAATTTTCGTCTAGTACTTCTTCTATGATAGTACTTAATTTGATTATGTTTGCTTTGCATCTCAGCCAGTGTTTTTCGTCTTCCACTTTTTTTGTACAACTGGGACAAGTGGGGTTCGGGTAGTTCGCTGGCGCCCTGTGATGTAGGTTTAGTAGGTGTGGTAGTTCGTTGGTTAATATTTTTATTTGGAAAGTTTTTAACTTTGATTTTGCTGCATGGGTATAGCGCGTCATGGGTCGATAGTCGTAGTTGATGTAATCGTATGTTTTTTGCCAATCTATTATTCCTTTATCATTCATTTGCATTACTCTGTTTTGGCAGTACCACTCTGAGTATTCCGCTGCTTGGAAGGCGTGTTTAACCACAGTTTTCAGATTGTATGGTATTGATTCATTTTGCAGTTGGAGGACGTGTACATCTTGTAGCAGTTCTTGTGCTTTTAGGTCAATTGTATAGATCCTATCTGCTGCGCTCTTTTCTATATCTTTTTTCACCCTTGTTTTTATCTGTATTCATCTACAATTAGTTATAACTAAAATGCATCTAATGTGATTAGCCAAGTCATGTCTATCTATAATTTGCATTGATTGTATGTTCTTATTGACATAGTTATCTACAACTTGTTTTATGTACATTATATCTGTCTCTAATACTAACTCTGTTTTTTGTGGGATTACGATACTCAAGGTTATGACTGCAGTTAGTGCTGCTTTCATTATCGATGGCCAGGTTTTTTCACGCGTGCTTAATGTATATAGCGTGTCTTCTATTGTCCAAGTGGCTATTGGGTTAGACTTATTGTCATTTGTTGTATTCATTGTGAGTCGAGCTTTTATCGATCTCAGCACTTTTATGCTTTGATGGAGGTCCCAAAGGGTATCCGTTATTTCAGGAAAAAGTTTAGTGAGGTCTTGGTCGAACTTTAGTTTTCCGGGAAGGATTAGTCCTGGTGTTATTCTAGGTATCTTGGTCATGTTTTGATATAGTTCTAGTAGGTCATTTAGTTCTGCATGTATTTTTTTCTTACTGTCTACTTGTATACCGGTTACTTTGGATTTGGCACAAATGAAGTGACATAGACTTTGTTTTTATTCTTACTCAATTGGCAGCCTGTGCAATACTTTAATTGGTTGTTATATTGTTTCCAATGTGCCACTGTTACAGTGTGTTGTGTGTGAGTTTTTATTTTTCCGAATAGGTTATGTTCTATGTATACCCATCTAGTGTCTCCTTCTTTCCATTTCCTGTGCGTGAAAGAGTTTGGTTCAGTTAGTGTACAGGATGGGTTTGCGATATTTGGCATATTGTTTATTATTTTTTTGAACCATTTTGGGATTCTTCCCATGGGAATCTTTCTTATGTTATGCTAGAGACCCCGCCAGGATGTGGTTTGCGCACATTTCCCGTCAAGGAATTGCTCTATGAAAGCAATATTGTATTTATTTATGCAGTGTTTAATTTTGTTTGCCTGCTTTATGTTTTCGAGTATTAGGTTTATGGAAGTTCCCTCTGCTTCTAGCGTAATTGGCCATGTGTTTGTTCCATTATTCAATTGTAGACCCACTTGATAGAGGAACATTATTTGTGATGCTATATTTGTCTTTATTTCGTATAGGAAAGATGGGTTTGTTTTCAAGTATAGAGAGAGGAGAGAAGGCCACGTTCTGCAATTGCTGAAGTCTGATTTTTAATGATGAAGTATGGAAATTCCTTGATCGTATAAGTTTATTAAGAATTACTATATGATTTGTGGATATTATTTGTGCTACAGTTTTCAGACCGTATAATTGTGAATTTGTTATGGTAGAGTTTGGGGTTCCTCTTGCTAACCCTGCCTTGTGTTTCACTAATCTTATGCAGCATGCTGTCATAGCATCACAAATTGATTTGGATAGCATCGTATTCTGGGTTCTGTAGCCTAGCCTAGTTAGAAGAACCACGTTTATTATGTATACAGCTTGTTTTTCTGTGACTCTTGCCCTTTCTAGTTTTTTTAGATCAGTGTAGAATTCCTCTTCTATTTTCTTATGTATATAGGTATGCCTACTTGCTCTTGTAAAAAAACAACCCAAGAATTTGAAGCTGTCTTTTGGCTCGATGTTGATTATATTTGTGCCTGCAAAGTTTATAGTTGTGTTGGTGTGATTGGAATTTGTTATGAGGGTGGATTTGCTTGGGTTAACCATTATATTAGCAAAGGTATAGAAGGAGAGAGCGGTAGAGAGTATTTCTTGTAATTGTTCTTTAGATGGCGCTATCCAAGTCGAGTCATCCATGTAGGCTAAGCAAGACGTGTTGTAGGTGCCTGTTCGGTTGTGTGGTGATGGAGTCGTTACTTCCATCCTATATCCCTTGTGTTGTCTCACTATTTTACTTAACAGAGGATCATAGTAAATCCTCTATAGTATTGGTGATAGTGTTTCGCCCTGATCTAGGCCGTCTTGTACTATGTAATTGTTAGTTTTCCTATACTCAGTTATTACTTGATTTGTGCGATTATAATAGAAGTCGCATATAATATTTATTGCTGTTGTAGGGATTTTTATTCTTTGAAGTGCGAGTTTCAGCAAAGGCAGGTGCACAGAGTTGAATGCCTTCGACATATCTTGCGCAAGGATCCAGATTTCTTTATAGGTGTTGAATGGGCGTTTGGGTGAGTCAAACGGCAACGTGGCATAATTTGCTGTTGAGAGAATTGAGTGACTATATAGCACGTGATTTAATCTTTTGTTATTATTTTGGTTAGTAATTTTCTCACATGCTCAATTTGCGTTATGGGACAGGTTTTGTTCAAGTTTTCGTCAAAATTTGACTTAGCTATAGGCCATACTAAGCTGTGTTTCCAGGTTTTTGGTATTTTACCCAATTTCAGACATGCATTGAATATTTGTAGTATCGCTTCAATAGCAGGCTCAGGCAGTTGTTTTAATAGTTCGTTTGTTATCCCATCTGGGCCTGCGGCTTTTTTGTTGGGGCTACCTACTATAACTTCTCATAGTTCGTCCATTTCTATTTTGTCATTTAGTTGTATATACCAATTCATGTCGATTTTTATTTTGGGTTTATATTCATCTTGCCAGTCTCTCCACAGGGGTGTTGCAAGTGGGTTGTATTGGGTCCATTGTTCGAAGTGACTTTGTATGGCTTCTTTGATCCTCTTTGCCCCGGTGATAATGCTATCCTCCTTTCGTATGTTGTTGAATATTGCTGGCATATTGTTGCAGTGTAGGACACTGTTGATCATTTTTTGTGTTTTCTGCGAAGAGTTTCTCACGTCTGTCTACGTAGTATTGGATCTTTTCTTTTCTTCTCTGTTATTTTCTAAGCCTCTTGCACTTTGTAGGCATTTTTTATATGCTTTACTTCTGTTCTAAATTGTAGAAAGTTTTCCGGGTGTAATACTGTAGCGTCTATTGGGGCGATAAAATACTCTGCCTTTTCCCTTATCATTAGCAAGCACTTATTTATTTCACTACAGGTTTGATGGTATGAGAGCGGGATCGGTAGATGTGATAATATCCTATATCTTATTTGCCTGCTTTAGTGCTAGGTGTATCTCCGTTGCTTGCATTGTGAATACCATAAAGTCCTTTTTTATTTTTTTTGTGTATGGTATGAATTTACTAAGACTTTGTTTGATTATTGAATTCCAAATATTCCATTTTTTGTTCAGTATCTCTTCGTCTGGTATAGCATTTGTGGAGGTCCATTTGTTTTGTAATTCTGCGGTTACGAATTTTCTTAGTTCGTTTCAGGTTTCTTCACTCGTCTTGTCATAGAGGTATATTTTTCTCTTCGTGTTCTGTTTCCTTTACGGTTTACTATGCAGATTGGTGTACCATGTTGTTTGGATAATTTGATGGTCACTATCGGTTATTCCTGTCGACGTAACTAAAGTTGGGTATTCAAAGTCTAGTATAATTTCATTGCTTATCCAGATGTCATCTATTTGGCTGCTTTGAGCATCACGCATTCAGGTAGGAGCCTTTATGTTGTGAAAATTTAGGGCGCCTTCTAACCCATTGGATAACATGTCATAAAGTAATGGGGTTTGATGCTTGCTTTTTTTCTTTGAAATATTATCATTAAAATCTCCTAGCACTATTACGCTCATTCCTTTTCTTTTGGCTTGTCTTATCCAGTTAGTTGCTGTTTCCTGAGTATCTTTTGAGAGTTTCTTGTCATTCGTTGGGAGGTAAAGTGATATGAGTCGGACTTTTGTGTTTCTAGGTAAGAAGAGGTCTATTAGTAGTGCCGTGCCTGAGAATGTTAGTATCTTGTGAATGTATTGTTGTAAGGGGTGGGCTATTGCAATTGCTGTCCCTAGACTTGATTCTCGTATGTTTTTGCCAGTACCGTCATAATTTGAGAGGTAGATTTTATAAAAGGGATTGGATAACTATAGGGCGTGAGAATTATTATGTGCAAGCTTTGTCTCCATTATTGCAATGATATGTAAATAGCTTTCTGCACAATGTTCTAGCCAAAGTTGGAATTTGGTGGTTACATTCAATCCTTGCACATTATGTGTAGCCATTTTTAGTTTGTCTAGCACTTTCGATTTGAGCTTTATAGAGTTGGTATTACGGTCTAGTTTGTTTGTAGGGTTAGATTGAGGTTGTGACATATGTAGTTGGAAGTTTTTTGTATTGTATGTTGGCGTATTCTCTGTATGATTGTGTGTCGAATTTGGTTCTGTATCTGAGTAATTCTCAGGTCTTTTTCCTTTGTTCCCGAACTCATTTTTTCCTATAGTATAGCTCCCACTCTGGATCAGGTAAGTCCGGTAGCTCGTTTAGGTATGGTGGCATTTCTGTTGTATTGAAGAGTTCTTTTAAGATTGCTATTGCTTGGGGTACTTGCTCATGTGTTTTGATTGGAAATAGGTCTATTGCTTCTGGAACATGTAAGGTAATGTATTGTTGAAAGTCAGTTATGGTTGTTGGCATTACATTCTGTGTATTGAATGTTTCCTCGAATGGTATGTCTATCCACTCGTCTGGTATTTTATGGAAGTAGTAGTACTGTCTCAGGTCTTTCACTGCTATTAGTAGTTCTTTTTGGGTTTTTATCGGTGTTGTCAGGTTTACTAATTTGACATCAACGGCGTTTACCGGTAGGTCAGATTTGTCTGTCGGCTTGACAGTTATGTAGGTTTTAGGTACGGGCATTGGGATTGTATATCTGTTCCTTATTTCGAGCAGAAAATTTTTGGCTGTAGGAATGTCAGTTATGGGGAAGGTATATGTACATTCTGTTTTTATCTGTTTTGGATTGTCAGGCAGTCTGGACTTGGAGATAATAAAGTCTTCAGTATTCTCTTAAACCTGTAGTAGCTTCGCAATATTTCTACGTGCCTTTTAAAATCATTTGCATCTGCGGGACGAAATGGGAATAAGTTCTTTATTCTGTGGTCTAATTCTTGGGGTGTACTGGGTAGGAAAGGTTTTTCTTCTGGGAGGTCAAAGTACTGCAGAGGGATTCTGTCAAAGGTATAGTATTCCTTTAGCAGTTTTCTATAATATGAGAGGTTTGCCAGCTGGGACGGTTGCCTAATTGGAAACATATGTCCTATGGCTTCATTTAGTCCACTCACACTTGCAGGTAAGGGCACTAGGGCCCTGATGAAGTAACTGTCGGGAATAGTATCAAAGGTGTACATCTTTCTCAGGGCAACAACCGTGGGGCGTGTGTCGGCCCTGTCCCTTATTGGAAGCGTGAAGGGTAGAATGTCTCTTATGTTTTCCGGTATGTCGTCCGGTGTATCAGGTAGTTGGTCTTTTTGTTCGTCGATTACTTGTCTAATAATAGCTCTCGTTTTCTCAAAAGATAATGCACAACTCAGTTTAGCAAAACCAATTGCATAGAAAATCATTCTGGTGATCTCGTGAGCATTGTGTTTTATTATATCTATATTGGTAATATAGTCTAAGGCTAGCTTTTTCTTTAACTTATTGTAGATCTGATCTCTGTTATGTTTGTTTGTTAAAGTGACACCATGTTGTTTCTTGTATCTATCTAGTGCATTGTAGAACAACTTCATGAAGGCTGTTTGGTGTGCAGGTTCACTCGCTCTGTTTCTTGTGAAGGTACCGAAGAAGGCAGTGTCATAGTGTTTGAATTTTAGGTATATCAGTTCCGGTAAAGACTCGATTGTGGGTAACGACTTGAGTTTGTAATTGATAAAGGTGGCTAGTTTCTCTTCTGATGTAAGACTTTCTAGTATGGCATCATAGTGCCAAATGGAGTGATCAAAGGGTTTGTCAATTCTTTTTTTTATTGCTTCAGTTATTGTATTACTCCATATCTCTGCCTTGTGGTTGTCTCTGTTTTCGGGGGTCCGATTAGATACTGCTTGACTATAAGTTTTGCTCGGGGGTCAGCTCGGGTTGATAACATAGTGGTGTCAGAGCATGCATCATCTAGATTAGTTTCCACATGGTGGTTGATTTCGGTTGTTGTTTGCATTATAGAGCGATCGTTATAATTGAGGGATCACTTGTTTTTGGGTTACTATTTTCAGCGTGTGGTATGTTTGTAAGGGTAGATTCTATTTCTATTTCTGTCTTAGGTTGTTGGTCCATCTGGGGAGAAGCAGGTTTAGCCTGTATAGGCTCCTGGTTTTCGTGGGAAATCAATTGTGCATTAACAGCTAACACTTTATCTGTTTGTTCAGGTGATGCTGCAACAGCAACTGATGGGGGTAAGCTGAAATCCCCACTTTTCGTAGTAGTTGTTGTAGGCAGCGAAGCGGTTTGTCTAGTTTTTGCTTTTTCTTGTCTTTGACATCTTCAAGTGGAGGTTGCAAGATTGGTTCCGGGAAAGGGGTGCTATCTTCCATTATAATATCCTTTTGTGTTGACGTGTTTGTCTCCATATCCGTATTTGAGGACCCCCGGCAGGGTAGTAGGCTAGTGAGGTAGTTCAGTGTTTCGTATTTCTTCTTTTGCCTTTTCACCTTTGCTTTTGTGATAGGATCAGAAAAGGACTTCCTATGAGTCCACGGCCCTTATTTACTAATGCACTTCTAAAAGGTTTATCGGGTTTTACTATTTTTGTTTCTTTTGTCTGTAGCTCTGGTTATGGTTTAATTATTTACGGGAAAGAGTTTTTTTTAACTTACCTATTTTATATAATTATAATTTAATTTTTGTTGTTTTTATTGGCTACATCCAAAAACGGGCCTAAATTGTGAGAAAATTTTTAGTAATCCTATTTAAAACTGTAGTTATTACAATATTTGTTATTATCGTGTTTTGTAATTAATTTTATAAATCACTAAGGCATTTCACTCTTGCGATTGTTTTCAAGAAAATATAGGCCACGCAAAGTGATTTTCCATTTTTACATTGCATGGAATCTTTCAATCAGTCAGATATTTTCATTTAATATTAGGCCACACGAAGTTGATTTTTTGTTTTGCTTTTAATTTAATGTGAATTAAAAGAGTAATGTTTCACATCCAAGATTAGGCTATGAGTTGTTTATATTTTGTTTTGCATTACATAAAATCTGAAAACATCAGTAGTTAATCATTGTTTTTTTTTTTTTATTTGAACTAGCCAGTAACTTCTATTTTCCTGTACCCATAAGTTTTATAGAAACCGTAGAAAATAATAAAATTATATTCTAAAATATAACATTAAATGTTTGATGCGGTCTGTGAATTAGTCATCATGATGAAGATTTATAATAAGACAAAAAACTATTCTTAGGTTTAATAAGTTTAAATTATAGTAGCTTCACTTATACTGCAGTATTAATCACTTACGAGAGTTAACAAAGGTAGTACCTTGATCCAATTCTTTAATTAAAGGCCATTCAAATCGAATTTGAATACTACTTTGTATATAACTTGAATCTGGACGAATCTGGATTCAATTATTCAATCCGTATTCTATATGAATCAGTGAAAAAGATTTGAAATTTTTTTTTGTTCTTTGGGAACATAAAATATTAAATTTATGTTTCCAAAAAATTTTGAATATTCCTATAACTAAATTTCTCACTCTCACTCTCACTCTTATGCAAAAAAACTATCTCTATAGGGAACACAAATTATAACTTTTATGTTCCCACTTTGTTTCTAATAGGGAATATAAATTCTAAATTTAGTGTTCCTAATTTTTTTAAATGTTCCTGGGAACACTGGGAACATCAAATCTTTAACACTGATATGAATTGTTAGTACGATGGGTGGCACAAAGTGCCACCCATGTTGCTCAGTGCATTTGGTCCGTGTTGGCAATTTTTTGTGGCTGGCAAACGGCCAACGGCCAATTGGCTAATATTTAATTTTGGTCAAAAATTTCTAATATACACAATTTTAAAAAAGACTATACTGTATTAGGTTGCTTGTTACAATTTTATAAGGTATTAATAAATTATAAGGTATTACTAAATAAGAAAAAAAATTTAATCTTTATTTTTTTTAACAAATAAATAGTATTTGAGGCTTAAATACAGTTAATATAAAGATTAATGTTAATACTGATAAAGTAGATAAAACATATAATTATTTTATATTATAATAAAAATAGATATAAGCTATTCATGTCAGTGAAGTTTTAAATACACTGCCACCATGTTTGGGAATCGATTTTTTTAAAGAAAATCAGCACAGATCTGCTAATCTGAAATCAAGACCTACTAGAATATGTAACAAGAATTTCATCAAAAAAAGTATAAATAAAATGTAAGTTTGCAAGGTGGGTGGGTGGGCAGTACTCTAGTAATAGTTTACGAATTTGAAATAGTAAAATTTAAATAGAGTAAGGAGTATACAGTAATACCAGTACGATCACATTTCTTGTATAACATGAAATGTGTATAGGAATGGTTTCCTTCAACTTTTTGATGTCGCTTATCCTGGTTTTTGCAAAAACCTTTTTTAGTAGGAGTAATGATTTTCATTTATTTGTTTTTGAAAATAGTTAAAATTTTTATATACCAAATATGTAATATATATGTAAATCACTGTTATGATGTAAGGCTGGCGTCACTGATTATAATCTCTCATTATGATATTAATGATGTTAATTTAAATTTTATATATATAATATAATTTCATATGCAAATTACTCATTATGATGCAAACTGGCGTCACTGATTATTTTAATTTCAATTTCAGTACGGATCACATTTCTTGTGTAACATGAAATGTGGGAAGGATGGTTTCCGATCAACTTTTTTGATGTTTGCTATGCTGATTTTTGAGGGGTTATGGTGATTCTGACGACACGGATGACAACACGTGAATGTTAATATATATTGAATGATGGTGTAGGAAATATATACCAGTACGATCACATGAAATGTGGAGGGATGGTTCTGTTCATCTTTTTGGTGCGCTATATTTTTTCCTATTTTGGAAGTTACTAAGTTCATCGTATTTTTTTCCTATTTTAGTAGGTATTGGAAAATATCATATGATCAGTTAAGGTTGCATAATGATCAGGTACTATCATGATGGTACCCGATCATTATGCAACCTTAACTGATCCCTTGATATTGGCTGCTGCGCGCCCAATATCTTATAATTACATGTAATTGCTTCATTGTGCATATATGTGAATAAATTGTCATCGTAGGAAAATTACATACGTCCTATGCGCATGATATATACTAGTATGATTACGGTTCTTCTGTAACATGAAATGCGAAAAGATGGTTTCCGTTCAACTTTTTTGATGTTCGCTATGGATTTTTTCAAGAATCCTTTTTTTTAAAGAGGGGCAATGGTTTTCATTTTTCCAATTCATAGAAGGGTTATGGTGATTCTGACGGCACAGGATGACAACACGTGCATGTGTAAACAATGGTGTGGGAAATATATTCGTAATTGTGTATAAATATGTTGTAATTAGGTGGATACTGATCTCATTACATACTTGTCAAAAATCAATTGCTATCAATTATAAAATATTTTTGGCACTTTGCCGTTTTTGATTTGCTGTATCCAAAAACCGTAAGATCATGAAAATATTTAAAATATGAATGACGATCTATTTATTTGCATGTTTAAGTCATAATAAATTCGTCATAATTTGTAATTGATCTATCACTATAAATTAATTTTTTTTTAAAAAAAAATTGACTTTCGTTTATTACGCGCACTTTGTATTCGAAATTTAAAGATCGACTTTCATTCGTTATGCGCACTTTGTATTTTTGAAATTAGATTGAGATATGGACAACATTAATATATACTGTGTATCACCAGAATGGTAAGGTTTATAGCAATAAATCATGATAGAAGCTATAATAATTTAATGCGAACTAACTCCGCCCCAACTACATATTGTGTTATTAGAATAACGAGCAAATATTGTATGAGAACTTTTTACAGTAATTCTTGATAGAAGCCACAATAATTCGTTGTTAACTCAAGTTTTAAATGTATTATATGCCAAGTAAGTTTGTAAAATTTTTTTTTTAGTAATTCACAATAGAAATTGTGATAATTCTACTACATACTAATTCACCTTTTCACTATTACTGACATAAACTACAATGCATATCCATAATTATATGCTGCATGTTGTGAGAATGGTGAGTATTAGGTATAGGTTAAAAACCACTAGCAACACCACTATATAATTAAACCACATTTTTTCATTTTTATATATTCGTTTCATATATTCGTTTCATTTTACCCCCTCTTCCCATGAGAGTCCTGGAAAAGTGATATTAACCGAAGAATTAACTTAAACATCTGAAGGAAAGAGAGCATATATGTTGACCGATTTAACTCTATTAGGTACTAAAAGATAAGTTTCTAAGATTTACTCGAATAAAGTCTTTTTAGCACTATACTAGCTTACTTTCTTATTTTCTTTAGTAAAATTGAAAGGAACTTCTCTACTTGTTGTCCCCCTTTATTGAAATCGAATTCTTTATTTATTGGTTTCTTTTTTTAAATTTTATTGTATAGGTCATACATTATTAAAATTTTGTCTTTAATCTTTACTTTCTTTAAATTCTTTATTAGACAGATTCGTATTTATTAAAATTCTTTTTTCGGGCGGATTGCATGTTATTAAGTTTTTGCTTTCTTTAAATTCTAATTATACCAAATTATAAGTTATTTTGTTTTACTTTCTTTATATAATTTTCACCGAACAAGATTATGTTATTGAATTTTTGCTTTTTTTTAAAAATTTCTATGCATAATTATATTTTTGCTTTTAGATTAGGTTTAGACTTTTTTTTTAAAAAAAAATTCTTGTGATTTTTTTACTTTATTAGGTTTATGTCTAAACTTTGATTTAGTTGTTTGATATTTTGCACTAAAGAATTTATAATTTAAATCATGGATTGATTTTTTTTAATTACGCTGTTATATAATCATGTATTAATATTTCATGGCAGTAATATTAAAATTGGCTTTTTATTGAGGTGAAGGTGACGCACGGGTTGTTACGTCAGACCCATACAATAGTATAGTTATTATATGGGATTGTGTAAATAACTAAATTTGCGTGAATTAACCTGTGTCACATGGCCTTCAGCCATATGACCCTTGTTAATTTAGTTATTTTCTACAACCCATACAATTACTATAACATACATTACTCCCCACAATTAACCTCCACCCTCATACCTAAATGCTAAAAGAAGGAATACACACAACAAAAAAAATTAAAAACAAGAACAAAAAAAAATATACAAAAAGTACAAAAGCTGATCGTACTGGTTCTGCGCTGCGTCACACGCTGCGCAGCTACCCTAATGTATAGAATAGAGTATATAAAAATGTAAAGAATTTTTTATACTAATTTGGCATAATCTGATTACTATCTGATTCTTAAAGGTGAGTATACAAGGCAAAGACAGGTTGATCTTTGATCAAGTATTTTCACAATAACTCAGGAAATGTTTTATTTATTTTAATTAAAATAATAAAAAAAAATCCAAAAAAAAATACCAAATATTGAAAACAACCATTGTACAAGAAAAGTACAGAAGTACTGAATTAGAACAAAACTATACAGAACAAACTGTATTCTATGTTAAAAAATAATGTTTATATGAGAGCCCCCACAGCATAACAAGGTATTGGGCAAAAAATTTTGATTTTGTAATTTTATAAAAATTGTCAAGAAATTGAGTTTTTTAAAAAAATTTTTTTTTGACCAATGCCTTGTTTTGCTGTGAGGGTCCCTATATCTAAAATTAGGCCATGCGAAGTTGATTTTTTATTTATTAATAATGATACATGAAATCGAAAACTTTTGGTCAGTCTGTCAAATTTTTTTTTGTTTTTTTTCACTTTAGTATATAATAGAATAATCACATAAAATTAGGTCATGCAAAGTTGATTTTTTGTTTTGCATTACATGAAATTTACATGAAATCTTAAAACTTCAGTAGTTAGTCAAATGTTTTTATTTTTTATTATTTTTTTTTTTAATTTACTGTAAATTAATAGAATAATATTGACATCTAAGATTAAGTCACACAAAGTTGATTTTTTATTTTGCTGAAAACTTTGGTCAGTCAGCAGATTTTTTTTTAATAAAAAAATGATTATGTGAAGTTGATTTTTTGTTTTATTATATGGAATCTGAAAACTTTGGTCAGTCAGTAGCATTTTTTTTTTTACTTTACTGTAATTTACTGAATAATGGTCACATTTAAAATTAGATTAGGGCTACACAAAGTTAATTTTTCGCTTTACATTACATAGAATTAAAAACTTCAGTTGGTTAAATTTTTCTTTTTTGATTTATTTTTTATAATTTACTATGAATTAATAGAATAATATATGCATTCAGGTTTAGGCTATGCAAAGTTGATATTCCATTTTGTATTATACAGAATCTGAAAATTTTAGTAGTTAGTCGATCTTTTTTTTAAAAAAATTTACTGTAAATTGTTAGAATAATGTTTTCATCTAAAATTAAGCCACACTAATTTGGTTTTTTATTTAGTGATACATGAAATCTGAAAACTTTGGTTGGTTTGTTGAAATTTTTTTTTTACTATAAATTAATAGAATACTGTAATCATATAATATTAGGTTATGCAAAGTTGATTTTTTGTTTTGCATTACATTAAATCTTAAAGCTTCAGTAGTTAGTCAATTTTTTTTTTTTTTTTTTGAATTTAATTTACTGTAAATTATAGAATAATTAGACATCTAAGATTAAGCCAACAAAGTTGATTTTTTGTTTTGCATTACAAGGGATTTGAAAACTTTAGTGATTTTTTTTTAATTTACTGTATATTAATAAATAATGTTCACGTAAAGTTGATTTTTTTGATTTGATTACATGGAATCTAAAAACTTCAGTCAGTCATTCGCCTTTTTTTTATATTTTAAATTTACTGTAAACTAACAAAATAAGTCACATTTAAAATTAGGGCTACACAAAGTTGATTTTTCTCTTTACATGGAATCTAAAAACTTCGCCTGGTTAGATTTTTTTTCTTTTTTAATTTTTTTTTTAATTTACTGTAAATTAAAGAGTAATATTCGCATCGAAAATTAGACTACGCCAAGTTGATTTTTCATTATGCGTTTAATAGAATCTGAAAATCAGTCAGATTTTTTCCCTATAAGAAAAGTGGTCTGGGTGATGGTACGGGTTGGCATGGGATTGTCATTAACATGTGCATTGGGTGGCATGTGTGAGCTATGTAATTAACCGTGCCAAAACCCGTGTATTTGCCCTCACAATCAATTATTCGGTAGACCAGAATACAAGCCACTGAATCGAATTTACTTAATATAACATGGGCTCTGTGAATAAACTATTATGGTAATGATCATATTTCTGATTTTGAATAAATTAATGACGCATTGTTCTAAGCGATATATAATTTTTTTTTTTTAAATATTGTAATAAAACGATTAATTTAAACATGTTTCTATTCAACGATTTGAAAGATAATTATTAGGCATGCTATAAATTTTAGTGAATTAGTATATTAAAATTTTATTTTAAAAACACAAATCTTACAAGTTCATTGGATGATAGTTACTCAGTTTATATTCCGTGAGTATGTGAAAACTAATTTTGAACTATTAAACTTACTAATTTAATAAAGATATATTTACGGATGCGTGGTTTTGTTAGAAAAGATCAAAATGTATCTTTTATTTTTGAACTCATTCTTGATGAATTGGCAAAGCACCTCGAAGTGCAATTAATTAAAGAAATGCATGCCGTTTAAATTTTACTCGCGTTTATCATAAAAATTTTCAAAATGAATCCAAATTACAAAAATGGAATAATGTTATTTCGGTAACGCATATATTCAGATAAGGTTTTGAGTCAAAGACTTTTCTCTCTTCCAGAAAACGCACTAATTTCATCCATTAAACGAGTTGATTTACAGATGGATGAAGGGAAAATTTAGGATCATGTTATAAGTTGAGAAATTCTCAAAATACAAGTTTATCGACTGATAAAATGATTGGGTCTCATGACATTTTAACCTTAGACTACTTTACGGAATTGCTTGTCTCTTATTCGCTATTTTCAAATGTCAAATAAAGATATTTTAACAAAAGTGAAATCATATAAAAAATATTCCTGAAACAATCTTTGGAATGATATATTCCTTACTCCAATAGACAAATATGCTTTCATCTCGTATAATTTGGTATATATGTCGCAGATGGAGTAGATTTGGAATTTCCTAGTTAAATTAGGGTTAGGGTTAGGGTGTACGTATGAAAAAATTATCCCAAAATGGGTATATAAATTCTGAATCCACGTAAATTCTGTTTCCACCTACCGGTACAACATATACAATACTCATTTTCTTGGCAGAATTTTATCTACAGCCATTTATTTTACATTACATAAGGTTAGGATTAGTTGCAAATAGTGGTTGGATCGGATACATTCGGATAATTTTATGATCATCCGTTGGTATTTTTTAATAAATTCGTAGTTGTTTTCATAATCTCTGAAACGCATGATAAAAATTTGCCGGATGATATTTCGGCTGATTCGAATATGTTAATGATTTCGGCATAATCAATATATAAAGATATAGCCAAATCTGGATATAACAAATCTTTTTATAACGGCTTTTTAAAAAAAAATTTGTGTAGATTTTAGTAACATAGCAAATTACTCTATAAAAATTTTCGAAATTTTTTTACTATAAAAGAGTCGATTGTATATATTTTATATTACATGTGTTTCTTGTTCTATAGATAATTTTATCATTATAATGTCAACTCGTTCAACATTATTAAATTTCGTTTGAATACCGTGTAACATATTTTTGTGTGTGGAAAAGACTGTAAAAAAATGTTATTGCCAAAAAATAAATCTTGAAAAGAAAAATAAATAGGACTTCAGTTATAAATTAATAAATGTATTACATGAATAGGTGCTGATATTAAAAGGTTAGATTTGGATCTTTGCTAGGAAAATCACTCTTCGACATTTCTGATCGGGTATTTTCGGACAAATTTAGAACAACATATCAGTTCTTTATATAAATATAAATCATCTTTTGCCTTGATTATTCAATGGTTCATCAAGTAAGCTTCGAATCAATAAAGTCAACATGAAATAAAAACTGGTATGTTTGTTTAAGTTTGTCCGAATTAACCCGATCGGAAAATGTCGGGTGATTTTCCTAGCAAGCTTGACTACTTGCTTAAATATCTAACTCAAGTTGAGATTCCCATTTTGTAAAATAATCTCATCAACTTAATTTTTCTTTACAATAAAATACAGTACATTATGCCGAAATCACTAACTTGATCAGATCGGCCAAAAAATCACGGCAAATTTTAGATGTATCAGAAATTATGAAATAGCTGTAAAAATTTTTTGTATCCGGATACTACCTAGATAATCTTGTGAATTTACAGTTGTTTTCATAAATTCTAAGACAGCTAAAAATTTCTGATGATCGTATCGATAAGTTACTAAGTCGAAATAGGTCGGCTGACATCCAATACTTGTCTATTCGATCATCGACAATATTCAAGCGTCCCAGAATTTATGAAAACTGCCACAGCATATTACTTGCAATTATTCTTAAGCTTTATATTTTGCTCGCATTAATTTGGTGCGTGCTTAAGTGTCTACAATAGCTATTTAAATTTACTATTTAATTTTATTCTATTCGTTATGGTATAAAAAAAAAATTAGTATCTAAGCATTTTAATATAGCAAATTTAATGAATATAATTTTCATTTTGTTCATGTTAATTGTATGACTATAGTTTTTTTAAAAAAATTTTTTGAATAAAAAATTTTAACGAAAACCAAAAAAGCCGGGAGATTATTTTTTTTGCAATGTCACATTATCATTTTTTATCAAAAATTCCGGGTTGGATGCATCGGAATTTAGTCCTAGTGCAAAGTTAGTGGCTTCTATAGTAAAATTACCAACTTTTTACTTAATGAATGGATATGAATTCATTAGTACTGTGGTAAAAATTTTAATGATCTTGGACTAAATTGGTCTATTGCGATCCAGCCACCAGTATTCCGATGCATTCCAACGTATTCCGACCGAGAATTTTTAGCGACCAGTTGTTATTAATCAATTGAGAATGCTGTGTTGCAGTAGTTGTACATAAATAGTGTACTGCAACTTATTTGCATCTCTCTATCATTTCAAAAATGGCAAAGTTTTTTGAAAAGCTTTCAAATGATTGCCTTGAACTTCTTTATGATAAAGAAGATTTTAATGTAATCATTAATGTTGGGGTGTCACCAAATAATAAAATATTCCAAGCACATACTAACATTTTAAGATATAGATCCTTATATTTTCGTAATGAATTAGCAAATATCAGTAAAGATGAAAATAACATTAAAACGATTAATTTAAACCATGTTTCTATTCAGCAATTTGAAATAATTATTAGGTATTTTTTATATTTTGGTGAGCCAGTAAATTAAACCTTTATTTTAAAGGCACAAAATTTACAAGTTCATTAATATAACGGTTACTCAGTTATGTGTGAGAACTAATTTTTGATTATTAAACTTAATAATTTAATAGATATATTTACGGGGGAGTGGTTTTGTTAGAAAAAGATCAAGGTGCATCATTTATTTTTGATCTCATCCTTGTTGCTTCCGAATTTCTTCTTGATGAATTGGTAAAAGATCTTGAAGAACAGCTGATTAAAGAAAATGCACACTGGCTTCGTTTAAATTTTGCTCGCATTTATCGTAAAAGTTTCCAAAATGAAAAAATTGAAGGATTACAAAAATGGAGTAATGATATTTCAGCAAAGTATCCAGATAAAATTTTTGAATCAGAAGATTTCACCTCTCTTCCAGAAAATGCACTAATTTCACTTATTAAACGAGATGATTTACAGATGGATGAAGGAAAAATCTGGGATCATGTTATAAGATGGGGAATTGCTCAAAGTACAGATTTACCGGCTGATACAAAAGATTGGTCCCATGAAAACTTTTTGACTTTAAAGAATATTTTACGGAATTGTTTACCTCTTATCCGTTATTTCCAAATGTCAAATAAAGATATTTTTGACAAAGTGAAACCATATAAAAATATTCTTGAAGAAAATCTTTGGGATGATATACTCCAAAAATTGATTGTTCCAGATAGACAAATATTATCAGCAATTCTTCCACCTCGTAAAATTTTAACACCAACATTACCATCTAGAATAACTGAACCATTTCCTTCAACAGTAATTAATGAAGTTCATGCAGCGGAAATAGCATCATGGGTTGATAAAAAAACAGAATCGTATTCTGTAACTAATAATCCATATAAATTTAAATTACTTCTTCGTGGTACAAGAGATGGTTTTACTACTAAATCATTTTGGAATTTATGTAATGGGCAAGCAAACACTGTTGTAGTAATGAAGGTTAATGGCACTGATGAAATTCTTGGTGGGTATAATCCAATAGAATGGATTAAATCACCTGCTAAATATCATAGTTGCAATGATAGTTTTATTTTTTCGTTGAAAAATGGAACTATCCAATCCTCTATTTTAAGTCGTGTAAAAGCAAATTCACCACATGCGATTTATTGTTATACTAATTATGGTCCAACTTTTGGCGGTGGGTTTGACATTTGTATGGAAAATAATTCCAATCAAGCTAATAATTGTAGTTGTAATCATCATTCATATGAAAAAGCAATTAGAAACCAAATTGGCAAATCTAAATTTTGTGTAGAGGAATACGAAATATTTCAAATTCAGAAAGAATAGAGGTATTCAACGAATTGTTTATTCAATGTGTGCACAATTCCATTAATTATTATGCTCATTATTGAAAATTGTACTGATGATTAACAACAAAAGTTAAAGATTTTTATTATATGTAATATCAATATATCCAGATGCCGTTATGAGCAGAGGTACTATGTGACATTTTTCGATTTCTTAATTTTATTAATTGCTTCGTTATGAAGTAAAAAAAAAAAAAAAAAACAATTTGTGAACTAAACATGATTTCTTGTTAGAATTTGTGTTATTAAAAGAAGTAAATGTTTATAAATTTAGAACGTGTTGTGTCCTGAATTGGGAAATTAATATATACAAACGGTGATTAGTTTCAGGATAACTTAGTTGTGCGGGATGGATGCTTTATTTATGACTTCGGGTTCAATGATAGTTGGTATTTGACGAAAGTGAGATCATTAAAGTGATCGGATTATGTGTACAATCCTGTCAACCAACACTTTGTTCTACTATTCTTTATCCTTTAATCGTTCCTTTTTTCACACTTTATTAATAAAAGATTATTTATATATTTTACATTTCTACTCTACACCAGTGCACAAAATTTTGGTATAACACATCCTGATTTTCTTTCGACGATGTTTCTACCAACAGAATTTTGGGATCAGCAACCGGATATATCAATAAATATATTATTATTTGATGGTTATAACATATTACACAATTTTCCAATGATAAGTAACGGAATTCCGATTTATAAAAAAATTTTTCTGGAATTTTTCTTAATACATTATTAATATAAAAATGAAGTAATATAATATTAAAAATTATGATAATTATGGATTGTTTCCATCACAAAAAAATGACGTAATTATTGAGATTAACAAAAATCAGCACAACAACGTTCTCAAATATCTTCCTAGATGTGATTTTAGCTGATTGAAATAGAGTACAAATACTGTATTATTTAAATGTTACTTTTAGTTATTCTTATATCATTCTCAATACATAGTACGAATAACGATATTGAAACTTACACAAGTAACACATTTATTGATAATTATAGCGGCTCTCAATTGCCACGATAAATCAAAATATTCTAAAGACCTCGATCAATATTTGAGCAGATTTTACAGTATGTGGTTTGTTAAATGAATTAAATGACATCAAAATTCTATTGCTTATTACGTATCTATCAATTCGTAAATTTATTACTATACAATTTTTAAGGATAATAATGTAATGCGTTTCTGAAAAAAGTTTTTTATTCTTTAAGCTTTCTAATGTTTATTTTCTAGTTGAATTTTAGTATCAATAACGAAAAAGCGTGATTAATAATTCTGTTATTTTAATACTGCAAAGTTTTGATAAGTCAGTCAAAAAAAAAAAAAAAAGCAGGTTGGATAAAAGTTTATCGATTAAAAATGAGAAATTCACTGGTTAAATTCCATAATTTAAAATTTTTTTATGCATCTTATTTATCTTAATTATAAGTGCGTTTGATCCATTAAAATGTTCTCACCAATTAAAATTTAATTCACAACTCATTTTCGACACATTTCGACCCATTGAATAAGGCGCTTGAGAACACCTTTTAATTAACTCGAGTGCTTTACCTTTTCTATGTAAATTTACAATTTGTTCATAATAATTACTTCTCACAAAATGACTATATAAGTCAATGTACATATTATTCCAGTATTCCGCAAGCCTCTAAAAACTGATTTCATGGTCGAAAAGGTATTAAATATGATTGGCCATTGTAATTATAAAAAAAAATGATGCAAATTAAAAACAAAAAATTTTTGGTGATTAAAAGGTCCCCTTTATTTGCTCATGTAGTTTGATATACATATTGACTACCGTTACTTTTGATACCTATTTACATACTTAAATTTTGAAAAATGGCTCGCATATTAATTTAGTTTCCAAATATAACAGTTCATTTTGCAAAACGAAATTATTCAGAAAATAAATCGTTATTTCGAAATAAAGCACATAGGTTTGATGTTATAGAATTGCAGAATATTAGTGCACATTAGATTTTTATTATCCTATGTTTAATTCATTTAAAAATTATACCATTTTAACATCAAATACAGCAGGGGTACCGAAAATTCATTGCAATTAAATTTTATTGTTTACTAATTGTAATTGTGACCAATTAAATTGCAATTAATAGCCATATATGATGGATTATTGGATGTGACAAATGTGACAAATAAGGATTTACTAATTAATTAAATTAGTTAAGCCTTATTCGTCACCGATATGACACATAACAACCAAAATTGCAATTAATTGACTCATTGTGGCTGCGCCACCAATTAATTAATTGAGTTCAAATAATTGCCTCACAATCAATTATTCGGTAGGCCGAATTTACTTAATATAACATGGGTCTGTGAATAAACTATTATGGTTGCTCAGAATTAATGATTATATTCTGATTTTGAATAAATTAATGACGCATTTGTTTCTAAGCGAGATATAAATTCTAGTTTTTTTTTTTAATATTGTAATTAAAACGGTTAATTTAAACACGTTTCTATTCAACGATTTGAAATAATTATTAGGCATGCTATAAATTTTAGTGAATTAATATATTAAATTTATTTTAAAACACAAATCTTACAAGTTCATTGGAAGATAGTTACTCAGTTTATATTCCGTGAGTATGTGAGAACTAATTTTGAATTATTAAACTTACCAATTTAATAAAGATAAATTTATGGAAGAGTGGTTTTGTTAGAAAAGATCAAGATGTATCTTTTATTTTTGAACTCATCTTTGGTACTTCCAAATTTCATCTTGATAAATTGGCAAAGCACCTCAAAGCACAATTAATTAAAGAAATGCGCTGACTTTGTTTAAATTCTACTCGCGTTTATCGTAAAAATTTCTAAAATCCAAATTAAAAAATGGAACAGTTTATTTCGGTAAAGCATATATTCAGATAAGATTTTTGAGTCAGAAGATTTTTTCTCTCTTCCAGAAAACGCACTAATTTCATCCATTAAATGAATTGATTTACAGATGGATGAAGGGAAAATTGGGATCATGTTATAAGTCGAGAAAATTCTCAAAATACAAGTTTATCGACTGATACTAATGATTGGTCTCATGACATTTTTAACTATTTTACGGAATTGCTTGTCTCTTATTCGCTATTTTCAAATGTCAAATGAAGTTATTTTAACAAAAGTGAAATCGTAAAATTTGGTATATATGTTGCAGATGGGTGTGGATTTGGACTTTCCTAATTAAATTAGGGTTAGGGTTAGGGTGTACATATGAAAAAATTATCCCCAAAATGGGTATATAAATTCTGAATCCACGTAAATTCTGTTTCCACCTACAACATATACAATACTCATTTCCTTTGCAGAATTTTACCTACAGCCGTTTATTCTACATCACATTGGTTAGGATTAGTTGCAAATAGTGGTTGGATCCGGATACATTCGCATCCGTTGGCATTTTTTAATAAATCCGCAGTCGTTTAATGATCTCTTAAATGCCTGATAAAAATTTGGCGGATGTTTTTTCGGCTGATTCAAATATGTTAGTGATTTCGGTATGAAAAATATAGCCAAATCTGGATATAACAAATTCAAATTGTTTTTTATAATGGCATTTTAAAAAAATTTGTTGTAGAGATTTTAGTAACATAGCAAATTACTATATAAAAATTTTGAAATTTTTTTCCTACAAAAAGAGTCGATTGTATATATTTTTATATTACATGTGATTCTTGTTCTACAAATAATTTTATATTATAATGTCTACATATTCAACATTATTAAATTTTGTTTGAATACTTGTGTAATATGTTTTTGTGTGTGGAAAATACTGTAAAAAACTGTTATTGCCAACAAATAAATCTTGAAAAGAAAGATAAAGAGGACTTCAGTTATAAATTAATAAATGTAATACATGAATAGGTGCTAATATTAAAAGGTTAGATTTGGACCTTTGCTAGGAAAATCACTCTTCGGCATTTTCTGATCGAGTATTTCGGACAAATTTAGAACAACATACCAGTTCTTATATATATAAATCTTCTTTTGTCTTGATTGGTTCATCAAGTAAGCTTTTCGAATCAATAAAGTCAAAAGATGATTTGCATGCAAATAAAACTGGCGTGTTTGTTTAAGTTTGTCCGAATTAGCCCGATCGGAAAATGTCAAAGGGTGATTTTCCTTGTAAAGATCCCAACTTGACTACTGGCTTAAAAATATAACTCAAGTTGAGATTCCCATTTGTAAAATAATCTCATTTTTTCTTTACAATAAAATACTGCATATATATATATATAATATTACTTTTTCATTCATATATCCAAACCTATATATAGCCTTCCAAATTGTTATAGGATTAATTTTACATCTAACCAAAGTTAAATCTCTAGTTGTAACTCATACATATGCTAGTCTGATTGTTCTTTTATTGTTTTTTCTATCATTCAAGTTTTCTAGGCGTGGCTTATCCTAAAAGTAACGGAGTATTCAATACATCCATATCTATGAAAATGTTTGAGAACTCGGGATATAATAACACGAAATGGTTTGCAAGTTTTTGAAATGATAAACTTCTATATGTTTTTCAATTATTTGCCAATGAAGATATTTATATTAGTACCTGATTTTAAACTACAGTACATATATATATATATCGAATACAGTTACCCTGCCTACAATCACACCCCTTGGGCCAAAAAAAAAGTGATTATAGTAAGATTGTGCTTATAGAAAGTTAAATTAATATATCTTTAATAAATTGGGACCTAAAATACATATAATTTTTATAAATTGTGATTATAGTTAGTGTGATTATATCCAGGTGTAACTGTATATTATGCCGAATTCACTAACTTAGGGTGTTCTCAAGCGTCTCAATCAATTGATTTACCGGTAATAATGATCGCGATGATGCTCAAGCATCAACAACAATGACGATATTAATAGAATTAAATGCTTGAGCATACTCGTTCTTTGTTCGTGATCTTCACCTTGTCACCCAAAACAAGTAAAAAATCCAATCAAAAAATTCTATTCAACTGACCGCCGAAGCTTCAACTTTAATTGCATCGGTTTCTCCTTTTTAATGATTATACAATTTAAATATTTTGTTGCAACAGCAACAGAATCAATTTATCGAATCATTAGTGAAAGTTGCTTTACAGTAACAAGAAATAACTTTTTTATGTTAATAATAATAATAATAATAATTTAAAAAATGTTGTATTTATTAAGTTCGTATCAAGGCATCCGATTTCCGACTAATTAAATATTTACTTCCGATCCATTGAATGAGGTGCTTGAGAACGTCCTTAATCAGATCGGCCAAAAATCAGGGCAAATTTTAGGTGTCTCAGAAATTATGAAAACAGCTGTAAAATTTTTGTATCCGGACACTACCTAGATAATCTTGTTTTAAAGTTTTCATAAATGCTAAATTTCTGATGATCGTATCGATAAGTTACTAAGTTGAAATAGGTCGGCTAACATCAAATGGGATCTTTGCTATTAAAATGACCCTCCGAGGCTATGTTGATTTTGTGAATATAAATCAAAATTTGCCAGCCATCTAGTAATCCAATTTGAATAAACATTTTTTTATTTTGTAAATCTCAATAGAATCTAAAAATTTTTAAAAAATTCATTCGAATTGGATTACTAGATGGCTGGCAAATTTGATTTTTATTCACAAAATCAACATAGCCTCGGAAGGTCATTTTGTTAGCAAAGATCCCAAATCTTGTCTATTCGATCATCGACAATATTCAAGAGTCCCAAAATTATGAAAACAGCTATAGCATATTATTGCAATTATTCTTAAGCTATACATATTTTGCTCGCAGTGTCTACAATAACTATTTAAATTTACTATTTAATTTTATTCTGTTCGTTATGGTATAAAAAAAAAATTAGCATTTAAGCATTTTAATATAGCAAATTTAATGAATATAATTTCATTTTATTTATGTTAATTGTATGAGTATAGTTTTTTTTTTAAAAAAATTTTTTTGAGTAGAAAATTTTTAATAAAAACCAAAGCCGGGAGATTATTTTTTTTGCAAAGTCACATTATCATTTTTTATCGAAATTACCGGGTCGGATGCATCGGAATTTAGTCCTAGTACAAAGTTAATGGTTTCTATAGTAAAATTACCAGCTGGGTAATTTTTTTTTACTTAATGAAAGGATATGATTTCATTGGTAAAAATTTTAATGATCTTGGGCAAAATTTAGGGATGTTAATGGAGTAAGGTAACTGTGGAGTATAACCCACTCCATGCCGGTGTATAGTTGTTAGACGAAACCTTGAGGTTTCGCGCTGACGAAACGCGAAACCTAGTTTCGTCTTTCGTCAATTAAAATCTCAAATGACGAAATGACGAAAGGTGACGAAACTGGCGAAAGGTGACGAAACTGGCGAAAGGTGACGAAACTGACGAAAGGTGACGAAATTGACGAAAGGTGACGAAACTGCAAAGGGTACAAAACTAATAAAAGATGAGAAACAGAAGCAAGTGTAAGTAAGGGCGCCACTGGCTCCTACATTTATGTTTATATAAAACTAAAATTTAAAACATACAATTATATCAATTTTAATAAGTAACTTAAGAAGTAATTTATCAATTAAGCTATTCCACATATTTCTGTATATCGATATCAATTAAAAAAAATTATTACGCCTATTAGCTAAATCAATAAAGACTTTATTAATAAATTAGTACAGATAATAAAAATTAATAAGATGTACATACATTGTTTTCGGATCTTCAATTATAAACTATTATTATGCTTGTCAGTTAATGTTTCACTCAAAATTGGTTTATTTCCTAAATTTTTCTGATTTATTCCAAATTCCGAAATCAAGATATAAATTTAATAAAATCCAATAGTTCCGATATTATCCGAAATTCAAATATTATAATAATTTATGCGAAGTTTATCTATCCTATTCAACAGACTATTTTATGTCAATTTGAATAGCTTATTTTAAATACTGTTGAACTTTCCAAAACAGAACCGATCCTGTCAAAGTTGGCAACCTATAATCTCATAAAAAGTTTATCTGCAAAATCTGTTTCTGCTATATGAAATCTAATAGTTTATAATGGTTTCAGATTTGATGACCTCTCAATACTGAACAAAATCTGCTCACCACGGTTTAAGAGTATGTATTTAATAAAACGTTCAATTCTTTATTGGGATACATTGAAATTCTAGTTATTTATATATATTCGAAGTACATTAATGATTTTACGCATATTCACGAATTTAAATCTTCTGAAACCAATATGCATAGTGAACAGCTTTGTATTAGTATTAAGAGCCCATTAGATTTGAAACAATTATAAATTATTAGATTTATATGATGGCAAGGGACTTGGTATATTAATTTCTTATTAAATTTCAATTTTGATGGAATTGGTTTTAGGAAGTTCAACAGTATGAATCTAATAGCTTATAATGTTATCAAATCTGATTACTTCTCAATACTGATACAAGATCTATCTATTATGCATATCAGTTTTTGGAGAGTTAACAGTAGTTGAAACTGGGTAGTAAGGCTCCTTGCATATTTAATTATCTGATTAACGGAATTTTGAGTACATGATTGGAGCATATTTGAATATACTCAATCATAGCTTCAGACTCTTTAAATTAAGTCTATAATATGGGCAATTACAAAATTTTAAAAAATGTATATTAAAAAAATTAGTATTGCCTTAATTTCAGATTTAGATTTGGTAAAATATTTATATAAGAAATTTAATAAGTGGTCTTTGAGAAAGTTAATAAAAATTATAAGTTGCAGTATGTTATAAATTATCATTAATTTTTTAAAATAATATAATATAAAAACTTACAGAATAACAAAAATATTCTTGTTTATATTTTATTATATATAAAATAATTTAATATAAATATAAAAAATAGTTTTTTAAAATATTAAATTTTACTTACTAATCATCATCAGCCATTAATAAATCTTCTGGGTTCCAATCATAATCTTCAGGCTCAAAAGTTTGATTTTCTTCATTATTTTCTATAGGTTCATTATTTTCTGATAAATAGTCATTATCACTATCATTATCATCAGGAAATTTTTCCAAATCATTAATAAAAATTCGATCATCTAAATCTAACCCTTTTTCCAAAAATAAAACCAAATCTTCTTTAGTTTTTATATTACTTTGAGATAAAGAATCTGAATCTGAATTTGATTCTAAATAATCATTAAATAATATTTTTTTATCAAAGTCTTCTTTTTTTAAAGTTTTTTCAAATGTTTTACTATTTGTTTGCTTTAATATTTTTAATAATTCCTCTTCAGCCATTTCATTAGCAAAGTATGAAAGTTCTTTTTTAGCATTAGAATTATAAAAAGTGCATAATTTTGCTATAGTTTCTAATTTTTCAGTACTAAGTTGAATACGTTTGTTTCCAGTTAATCAAGTAAGTAAAAAAAAATTTCTTTCACAAGATGCACTATTAGGAGTAATAGCTAAAATTTTTAATGCTATTTCTTGTAAATAATTTGGTTCAGGTTCTAAAGAATTCCACCATAATAATGGTGTATCGTGTCCTTGAGTATATGATGCATCATAAGGATATTTATTTTCTTTATATAAACGAAGATGGGCTGCTATAATATTACCACTAGTACAATTATTATTTAATTTTTGCCATATTGTGCCTACTATTAAAATAATTCTAGAAAATTGCCCTTTTTTAAATCCAAGATCTAAATTATAAAATTAATAAAATAATTGATAATTTAAAATAGTTTATATTTAAAATATACTTACTTCGAAAATTTGGTGTTAAAAAATATCCTAACAAATATAAATCATCATCAAATTCTTTAAATCTTTTGTTTATAATACTAAAACAATATCTACGAAATTCAGGTTGTTGATGAATTGGTAATTTTTTAATTGTAGCAGCAGATTTTGCTAAGCTTAAATAACAATCACCAAGATTTGCACATTTGCTTTCTAATAATAAAATAGATTTTTTTAAAGATAATAAAACAAAATTTAGTATTTTTAAATAATTAAAAAAAGTATAACGATTAATAATATTATTAATTTGGTCATTTGTTAAAATATTATCTTCAGCAATCTAAAATAAATTAATTATAATTAAAACATTTTAGTTAATATTTAATATAAATAGATATATATAATTAGTATAAAATTATAATTTATTAAAATTAAATATTTAAATTAATTTAACCAAATTTATAAATAGTTTGAATTAGAGTAAAAGTTAGTTTTTATTTAGCTTAAAATAAATAGTTTTTATATATTATAATTTTATAATAATTTTATATATTTACTTATACTAAATATATCTATAATAAATTACCCTTTTTAAAACTTTTTCTAAACGTATTACACTTTCAACTGAATCACTTGCAGTAGTCCATCTAGTTTTTGAATAATTTTTAAGACCACCTCCATCAATTTTATATTCTTCTATTAATAATCTTATTTCTGCTCCTTTAATTTATAAGTATACTAGTTCGATGGGTGGTGCGAAGCACCACCCATCTTATTTGTTTTTTTTGTATTTTTTTTGTTTTTTTTTTTTTTAGATTATTATATTACCATTAAAAATTCAGAACTTATTATTTATTGCAATATTATAATATATAATTAATTTGATTGTATTGCATATATAATTTTGGTTTGAATTTACTAATGTGGTATACTTAGTGGTTAATGTTGGGTTGATATTATATTATCATAATTAATACCATAATTTGATGTAAAAAATTCTATTATAGAACTTCTTGCTATTTGGTGACTACAGTATGTAGTTAAGGTTGAGTTTGTTGCATTAGAATTATTATTTCTATCTTAATTCAGTATACACTATAGTTAGAGTTAGCATTGTAATTATTGAGATTTTTGTATAGATATTTTTATCACAGAACTTACTACTTTAGTTACAGAATACATAATTATGGTTGAATTGGTTGTATTAGATTATTATAATTTACTGTGTAGAATTCTGTTACAGATCTTATTTTCTAATGCAGTATGCGCTGTAGTTAAGGTTGAGTTAGTATTAGAGTTATCATGATTTCTATTTTTAAGCAAGCAGGATTAAAATTCATACTCATACTGTTAATTATTGAATGATTAAATGATTACGGTTAATAATACATGCATTTTTCTAAAACCAATCATTAAGTGAACAAAATAAACGTTGTTCTCACCCTGGTGACTTCATTGAAAAGATAATTGATTACGGTTAATAATACATATATTCTGAACACGATTATTAAATGTACTCACCCTGGTGAATTCATCGAACAGATAAATAATTACGATTAATAATACATCTATTCTCCTGAAACATGACTGTTTAAGCGAACAGAATTAAATTTTGTACTCACCCTAGTGATTTCATCGAACGAATAAATGCTAATGCTGAAATTTGGAGTCTCGATTTGAAACTATAAACTTTGCTAAAATCCACACATACTTTTTAAATATCAAATCTACCTCCAAACCTTATTCTAACCCTTTAAGACAAAACTGAGAAAAAACACCCCCAAAAAATTTATAATTTCATATCAAAATAGGTTAAAATTTCAGCATCGGTTGTTTAGCTATGACAATGGTGATGGTTCATTCTCCTGAAATGCGATCATTAAAGCTAACAGAATTAATCTTTGTACTCACCTCGATGACTTCATCGAACAATAAATAATTATACAAAATATTACACACACTCTTCTTAAAAACAATTATTTAAGCAAACAGAATTAAACTTTGCACTCACCCATGATTTCATCGAATGGATAAATTACTACAGTTAATATTACATAATTCTGAAAACGATCATTAAAGTGAACAGAATTAAACTTTGTGCTTGCCTTAGTAGAGTGTCCAAGGTGCTGTAGTGCATAATTCTGCTCACACTAAAAATAATTTTTTTATATTGACTTGTAAGAAACATGTGATTTAAATCATTTTCAAAATCAAATTACAATGTAAAAAAAATTATTTTTGAGTGAGCAGACATCGAACAGATAAGTAATTACGGTTAATACTATACACATTTTTATGAAACATGATCGATTGTGTGAACAGAATTAAACTTCGTCTTATTTTGGTGATTTCANTGTAATTGGCTTTTTAAAAACCTTAATATACAAGCCGGGCCAAGCCAATAAACATCTTCAGTATTAAATATAATAAATTAAGATACTAGTTGCTTATTTAACTATATATTTATAATTATTGTAAACGGCTTTTTAAAACATAAATATACGTACAAGTCAATAAACACTTTAAGTATTAAATATAAATAAAAAGCCTCATTAATGATTTATCGATAAGTTAAATATTTGAAATTATGATTATTTTAATATTTTTATTGATAGCTTCATCAAAAACAAATTTTCTCAAATTTTTATAGTGATTTTTTCGCGAAAGAAGTAGGGATTCACTATTATCATAAAATTCTAGCCATCCAGTTTTTTTTTTTTTTTTTTTTTTTTTTTTTTTTTTTTTTTTTTTAGCGGGAGTTACGTCATTTTGAATTTGGGTTTCGTCTTTCGTCAGCAGAATTGGAGGTTTCGTCTTTTGTCAGAGGTTTCGTCATTTTTGGGCTTAGGTTTTGTCTTTCGTCACCAAGCAAAAAAGGTTTCGTCTAACAACTATATGCCGGTGTGGTCTAGACATGACACCACCTCGGATTACTAAGATATTATTAATAGGAGTAATTGCTCCGGAGTAATACTACTAATACAAAATGGATTATACTCCGGAGTATTATTATATATATATTTTTTACCGTATTTCCCCCAAATAAGGTAGCATATTTTCGGGAAAATACGGTACTATAAACTCCGGAGTATTATATAGTGCTTAGCACATAGTACTCTGGGTTATACTCCGGGTTACACTTTGGAGTATGCTCTGATTCATACTTCAGTGTGGTGTGGTGTTAAGGGATACTCTGCCAGAGTATGCACCACACCACCCTGGAGCACTCCGTTAACATCCCTAGCAAAATTGATCTGTTCCGATCCAGCCAACCAGTATTTCGATGCATTCCAACGTATCCTGGCACGGAATTTTTAGTGACTCTGTTACTATTAAAATTATTTTTACTATTATTTTTTATCATTATATTATTATTTTATCAGTACGTATTGTTAGTATTATTCTATACATGTTCCGAAACCAAACCTGCCTAATAATAAATCGAATCACAACAAATCG
The DNA here is from genome assembly GCA_003550325.1 of Gigaspora rosea. NCBI lineage: Eukaryota > Fungi > Glomeromycota > Glomeromycetes > Diversisporales > Gigasporaceae > Gigaspora > Gigaspora rosea. Next base: position 73,557 of record QKWP01000306.1, on the reverse strand, counting down.
GATAAATTCGTACTAGTCTCCGTAGTGACTTTGGTTACACAATTTGCCTAAATTTGCGACAATCAGTAGTTGTATATAAATAGTGAACTGCATCTCTATCATTTCAAAAATGGCAAAGTTTTTTGAAAAGCTTTCAAATGATTGCCTTGAACTTCTCTATGATAAAGAAGATTTTAATGTAATCATTAATGTTGGGGTGTCACCAAATAATAAAATATTCCAAGCACATACTAATATTTTAAGATATAGATCCTTATATTTTCATAATGAATTAGCAAATATTAGTAAAGATAAAAATAACATTAAAACGATTAATTTAAAACATGTTTCTATTCAACAATTTGAAATAATTATTAGGTAATTATTATATTTTGGTGAGCCAATAAACTAAACCTTTATTTTAAAGACACAAATTTACAAGTTCGCTAATATAACGGTTACTCAGTTTATGTATCATGTGTATGTGAGAACTAATTTTTAATTATTAAACTTAATAATAATTTAATAGATATATTTACGGAGGAGTGGTTTTGTTAGAAAAAGATCAAGGAGCATCATTTATTTTTGATCTCATCCTTGTTGCTTCCGAATTTCTTCTTGATGAATTGGTAAAACATCTTGAAGAACAGCTGATTAAAGAAAATGCACACTGGCTTCGTTTAAATTTTGCTCGTATTTATCGTAAAAGTTTCCAAAATGAAAAACTTGAAGGATTACAAAAATGAAGTAACGATATTTCAGCAAAGTATCCAGATAAATTTTTTGAATCAGAAGATTTCACCTCTCTTCCAGAAAATGCACTAATTTCACTTATTAAACGAGATGATTTACAAATGGATGAAGGAAAAATCTGGGAGTATGTTATAAAATGGGGAATTGCTCAAAGTACAGATTTACCGGCTGATACAAAAGATTGGTCCCATGAAAACTTTTTAACTTTAAAGAATATTTTGCGGAATTGTTTACCTCTTATCCGTTATTTCCAAATGTCAAATAAAGATATTTTTGATAAAGTGAGACCATATAAAAATATTCTTGAAGAAAATCTTTGGGATGATATATTCCAAAAATTGATTCTTCCAGATAGACAAATATTATCAACAATTCTTCCACCTCGTAAAATTTTAATACCAACATTACCATCTAGAATAACTTTACCATTTCCTTCAACAGTTATCAATGAAGCTCATGCAGCAGAAATAGCATCATGGATTGATAAAAAAACTGACGCATATTCTGTAACTAATAATCCATATAAATTTAAATTACTTCTTCGTGGAACAAGAGATGGTTTTACTGTTCAATCATTTTGGAATTTATGTAATGGGCAAGCAAACACTGTTGTAGTAATGAAGGTTAATGGCACTGATGAAATTCTTGGTGGATATAATCCACTAGAATGGATTAAATCAACTGGTAAATATATGAAATGCGATGATTGCTTTATTTTTTCATTGAAAAATGGAACTATCCAATCCTCTATTTTAAGTCGTGTAAAAGATTCGCGAAAGGCGATTTATTGTAATTCTGTTTGTGGACCAACTTTTGGCGGTGGTCATGACATTTGGATGGGAAATAATTTCAATTGTTTTTGTACACATAGTTCATATGAAAAAGCAATTAGAAACCAAATTGGCCAATCTTTCTTTTGTGTAGAGGAATACGAAGTATTTCAAATTCAGAGAGAGTAGAGGTATCCAACGAATGGTTTATTCAATATGTGCACAATGCCATTATTATTGTGCACATTATTGAAAAATGTACTGATGATTAACAACAAAAGTTAAAGATTTTTATTATATGTGATATCAATATATCCAGATGCCGTTATGAGCAGAGGTACTATGTGACATTTTTCAATTTCTTGATTTTATTAATAATAATATTTTTATATGTAGATGTAAATTGCTTCGTTATGAAGTAAAAAAAAAAAACAATTTGTGTACTAAACATGATTTCTTGTTAGAATTTGTGTTATTAAAAGAAGTAAATGTTTATAAATTTTGAACGTGTTGTGTCCTGAATTGAGAAAGTAATAATTATACAAACGGTGATTAGTTTCGGGATAACTTAGTTGTGCGGGATAGATGCTTATTTATGACATCGGGTTCAATGATAGTTGGTATTTGAGGAAAGTGGGATCATTAAATTGATCAGATTATGTGTTCAATCCTGTTAACCAACTCTTTGTTCTACTATTCTTTATTCCTCTATTCGTTCCTTTTTTCTCACTTTATTAATAAAAGATTATTTTATATATTTTACATTTCTAACTCTACACCAGTGCACAAAATTTTGGTATGACACATCCTGATTTTCTTTCGACGATGTTTCTACCAAACAGAATTTTGGGATCAGCAACCGGAGATATCAATAAATGATTATAACATATTACATAATATTCCAATGATAAGTAACGGAATTCCGATTTCTAAAAAAATTTTTCCGGAAATTTTTCTTATACATTATTAATATAAAAATGAAGTAATATAATATTATAAATTATGATAATGAATGTAATTATGGATTGTTTCCATCACAAAAAAATGACGTAATTATTTGAGATTAACAAAAATCAGCACAACAGCGTTCTCAAATATCTTCCTAGATGTGATCTTAGCTGATTGAAATAGAGTACAAATACTGTATTATTTGGATGTTACTTTTAGTTATTCTTATCAATACATAGTACGAATAACGATATTGAGACTTATACAAGTAACACATTTATTGATAATTGTAGCGGCTCTCAATTGCCAGATAAATCAAAATACTGTAAAGACCTCGATCAATATATTAGCAGCATTTGTCGATTCTACAGTATGTGGTTTATTAAATGATATCGAAAATTCCATTGCTTATCAATTCCTATATGTTATTATTATGGGTAATAATGTAATGTGTCTTTAAGTTTTTTAATGTTTATTTTCTAGTTGATTGTTAGTATAATAATGAAGGTTCATTAAAAAGCTTGATCAATAATTCTAATTATTTTAATATTACAAAGTTTTGATAAGTCAGTCAAAAAAAAAAAAAAAGAAGCATTGACAAAAAGTTTGTCGATTGAAAATGAGCAACTCACTGGTTATTTTTCCATTATTTAAAAATTTTTATGCATCTTATCTATCTAAATTATAAATGAGTTCGATTCATTAGCATCTCCTTATCAATTACAATTTAATTCATGACTTATTTTTTGACGCATTTCGACCCATTGATTAAGACACCCTTAATTAACTCGGGGCTTTACCTTTTATATGTAAATTTTACAATTTGTTCATAATAGTTACTTCAAACAATATGACTATATAAGTCAATGTATTATTCCGCAAGCCTCCAAAAACTGATTTGCATGGTCGAAAGGGTATCAAATTTGATTGTACATTGTAATTAAAAAAAATTGATGTAAATTAAAAACAAAAAATTTTTGGTTATTAACAAGTCCCCTTTATTTGCTCATGTAGTTTGATATACATATTGGCCGTTACTCTTGATGTCCACCTACGGACATGTATTTTTCAAAAATGGCTCGCATATTAAATTAGTTTCCAAATATAACAGTTCATTTTGTGGCAAAATGAAATCATTCAGAAAATAAATCCTTATTTCGAAATAAAGCACATGGGTTGAGTGTTATATAGTTATTAATGCACTTTAGATTTTTATTATCCTATGTTTAATTCATTCAAAAATTATACCATTTTTACATCAAATACATGTTACATAATAGAATTTACTTAATATACCGGTAACAGGAATTAAAAATATATGGTTTTTTTACACATATATAAATAGAGTAAATTTATTCATTGCCCCATGCGATGCGCCTTATATGTCGCTCTCCCAATCAAATTTCAAGATCAGTGTAACGTTACACGATCAAAAAATTCAAAACAAACGTTCATTTTGTCCAAAATCGTCTATAACTTAAAATTGAGTATATGAAACTACTCTTAGGATTCTAACAAAACAAATTCCTTGCAAAATTTTACTATAAAAAACCCCCCTCTCGCCCATACACACAATCTATACCTCACCCTAACCCTATCCAATGAAAAAACGGGTTATTTTAATTGGTTTGATTCTACGTTACACCTGATTTTATGATCTGCGGCAGGTGCGACAACATCGCACGTGCGATGTATAAATTATTTCTAATTTATAAATATTAATCTTAAGAAATGGTTTATTATGAGGTTTCTGAATTAATGACTCGACGTCCGATTTCAGATAAAATAAGACATATTTATTTCAAAAGATGTGACGTACAAATACTATTCTTTTAGGGTATATACTTATTTACATAGTAGCTTACTTGAGAACGTTGCAAAAGGCGGGACTGCTTCGTGGTGACTAAGCTATACACAGCAACTATCTCAAAACTATCTACACAAAACTCTACACTATCTAATCTATTCTCTAATAATGGAAGACTTCGAGTTGTGGAAAGATTTGATAACGGACATGGCCGTTATTTAGAAAATCATTCCTTCTAAAAATAGCTTGCATGGTTCAAAATAACGTCCTGAAATGACACGCACCCCGTGTTAGGGTTTCAGCAAATAATTAGATATAGTAAGCAAGTATTTGAAAAGGTTTACTTTATTACAAAATAATGTCCATACACGTACTCTAAATAACGTGCATATACTCAAACTGATGCATGTGGGCGTTATTTTGCGACTATGGTATTATTCTAGTTATTCTAGCTATTCTTCATATCCTTGTTATTCCCCTCATTCACACCATTTTTCGGATACCCAATATCCCTAGAATTACAAGAATATGACTGGGGTTAATTTTGTCTTTAACAACTTTTATTAAAAAAAAAAATTATCACTTACATCGCCTATATAATTTTTCTGATTCAGAATTTTAAAACTGAAAACTGGATCTTTTAAATTTCCACTTATTTTCTCCTATTATTTTAGTTTAACAAAATGAATTAGAAAATGTCACAGCATGCATAGTTTTAAAAATACGTAATTTATTCAATTTGCAGATTACAACAAGGACGTGCTGAAATAACTGGCAAGTGAGCGTAATAAACAACAAGTTTGCCTATTACACTGTACCGATTTGAAAATTTTCTGCGGTATTCATTTTAAATAACGTTAAAAAATGATTTATAAAAAAAAAATATATTAATAATAAATAAAATAAAAATGATCAAAATGAGAAATGAAAAAAACTAGCGGATTCTAACAGGTTCATTAGATATCGATATATAAACAAAGATTTGTATCAAAAATTTTAGCTTAAAAAAAAATTTTTTTTTCTATAATTATAAAATAATGGTGATCATAACTTGGATTAAATATTTCTCGCTTTATATATTATACAATTTTACATTCATTAATTACTCGTCCGAACCCACTTAATGATCCGCTTCCGTTACCATTTATCGGCACACTTTTTCAAAATGACCTAAACTTTCATTATTGAGCAGAAAAAAAACATAAAAGATTCAAATGAAATAGAATTTTATATTGATCATCTACGAGTTTTAGTAATATGCGACATAAATATTTCAATAAAGTATATTTGTAATATAATGATTAAAAGCAACTATCAAAGGAATCAAAATTTTTAAGCAGGTTCTGATGATATCTGAGTAGAGGTCGGAACCGGTTTGAAATTCAAAAACCGAATTGTGCTGGCTTTAAACTGAATCTAAATCGGATCTTGTGAAACATAGAATTTTCATATTTAGCCGAATTTAAATCCGGTTTATCAGAGTTTTACAAAATTAGAGCATTTACTATAAAACAGATTTACTATTAAAACCGGTTGCTATTAAATCGAGTTACTATTAAAACCAGGTTAACCCGAATTTATACCTGAATTATACTAACCGGTTCCAACCTCTATGTTGAGGCTCTCGGGTAGTGAACGATCGGTTGTATAACTGGCAAATTCGGAAGTAATTTTACGGGAAAGCAGCCTTTTTAACCTACTTTTAGCTAATAAGTAACTGCGCGACGTTGTCACGCAAAACCAGGAACGGAAAGTGGATTTTCAGCGAGTTACAGGTTAAACCAGTTTTAGCATAAGTTTCTGGTTTTTTTTTTTTTGCATGCGATACAGTAGATCAAAGCACCATAGAGTATGTACAAATATAGAAAAACATTCAGAAGTCACAAGGATAGATTAACCAATCAGATACAAAAGAGACACAGCATTTCAAATGCCTGTAAACCATATAAGTAATTGCGCGACGTTGTCACGCAAAACCAGGAACGGAAAGTGGGTTTTCAGCGAGTTACAGGTTAAACCAGTTTTGCATTTTTTTTTTGCGATACAGTAGATCAAAGTCCCATAGAGTATGTACAAATATAGAAATACATTCAGAAGTCACAAGGATAGATTAACCAATCAGATACAAAAGAGACACAGCATTTTAAATGCCTGTAAACCATACACTACGTACTTTGTACTCCGTTCCTGGTATAATAAAACATGTAAATATTGCAATATTCTATACACTTAATTATGACTTCAAAGTAAGTTTAAAAGACCGTTTTCATCTTTAGTAAATTTTAACGACAAATAATTCTCAATTATGGCTAATTTTGGGGTCAAAAAAAATCGGCCGATATGTTTACATATTATATGGATCAATTTTAATAATCACATTTGACAATCCCGAAATCGTCAAAATTCGCCCTAAAAAAAGTAATCTACGCAGCACTGAACGCCGATGAGCGCTAAAGTACAGTCGTCCCTCTCTATAATCACCAAGTCCGTCACACCCTATTTTGGTGATTGTAAAGAGGTGTGACTATAAATAAAATACCTCATTATGGTTATCTATAGGCGAAATGCGGCGTGCTTCCATCTAAAACTTTTTACTTACTAAGTTAACGATACATGCCCACTAATTGAAAGTTGTAGAGCTCATCGAGACGCATCTAATGGTGGTTAGATCATTCAAATCAGCCCAGTGGATGGCGAAATATCATCGAAAAACGATTGGCCGACTATATAAAATCTCTATGTAAACAATATTTGTTTTACATAAGAGATTTTATATAGTCGGCCAATCGTTTTTCGACGATATCTCGCTACCCACTGGGTCGATTTGGATGATCTAACCACCATTAGATGCGTCTTGACAAGCTCTACAACTTTTAATTAGTGGGCATGTATTGCTAACTTAGTAAGAAAAAAAGTTTTATATGGAAGCACTCCACATTTCGCCTATAGTGATTTTTATATGTAATCTCTATCACGGATTTTTATAGTTGGCCAATTGTTTTTCGACGATAACTTGCCATACACTAGGCCAATTTGGATGATCTAACCACCGTTAGATGCGTCTCGACGAGTTCTACAACTTTCAATTAGTGAACATGTATCGTTAACTTAGTAAGGAAAAAATTTTAGATAGAAGCACTCCACATTTCGCCTATAGGATCACTCTCCAGTTGACAGGCGGATTATCAATTAATAGATAATTTTAAATATATGTGAATATGAAAATTGGCCAATCAGATTATATAATCCATATTTAGTTAAAAATTGGTGACTATAATGAGGTTTTTTATTAATAAAATTGTTAAAAACTCAAATTTTCATGGTGATAGTGATTATAAGCGATTTGTGACTATAATGAGGTTTTTTTACTATGTTTGAGTCCATCGCACTAAATCTGGTGTTTAAATAGAGGTGTGACTATATGGGGTGTGACTATAGGGAGGTCTGACTGTACTCTGGACTAGTGTTTCAGGCGAAATCCATTTTCAAAATCCGAAAGGCGAAACCGAAATGCTCCCAAAGGCGAAATAAATCTGAAATTTCCGAAATTTCTGAAATGGGCGAAACTTCCGAAACTGGCGAAACCTCCGAAACCCGGCGAAACTGAAATGGCGAAATCTTCGAAACTTTTTCGATGTTTTTTTTTTTACTTTTTTGGAATTCACTATTGTTCTATTATTTTTTTTTGTACGCAGAATCTATCTCTTAATACAGTGCATAGGCAAATTTGCTTGCAAAAACATAGTAATATATAAATATACATAAAGTACGAAGAAATAATACTAGGTAAAATAACAATTTATATACTTAAAATATTTATTTAAAATTTACAGTATTTTAATCCTTTAATTCAAATTATTTCAACATTAATGAACCAAATTGTGATATGTGTCTTTGAAAAATTTTATATAAGAAAATTTAGGCCACGCAAAATTAATTTTTCGTTTTGTATAACTCGCGACTCAATTTTTCCAATTTTTTTTTAATTCCTATTGTTCTATTTTTGTCATTTAATTTTTTCACCGGTGTCACCCGATGACGAACTTACTTTTCCGGAATTACCCAACAGTTCCAATAAAAAAAAAAAGATCAAAAATTTATGATTCCATGATATGCAAACTGAAAAACTAACTTTGCATTACCTTAGATGTGAACATGAATGAATTTAGACCACGCAAAGTTAATTTTTTTTTAAAAAAAAATTTAGACACGCCAACCGGAATTTTGAAACCCAGGTTATGCAAAACGAAAAATTAACTTTGAGTGTCCTTATAAGAAAAATTATTGTAGGATTTATTAATAAATCTTCCTGATTAGCTGATAACTACACAATACTGTCATCCTGCGCATTATCCATCACGTGATGCGTGGGATAATTTGGGCCAATACCATAATTTCAGCCGAAATTTACAGATTTCTGGTAAACAATCCCGCGAATCACGCGCGATCACGCGCGTGATCCCACATTCCGTGTGGGATTTTTGGAAAAATTGCAAATTGCCCATCACTAAATAAATATTAGATAAGTTTATTAGCATTAGGATTTGCAAAAATTATTTAACAAATAAAGGAAATGATAATTTATCGTTATCGCTTTCGTGGGATCTGTTCACACCATCCCCCAAATGGAACTCATACTCTGTTTCACTATGCTCTAGGTATTTTGTCCAATAAAATTTCTAATATTTGATTTCGGATCTTTCACCAGGTTTCGGTTTCACCAATTTTGCCAGATTTCGGACATTTCGCCAGTTTCGCCAGTTTCGGAATTACCGGATTTGAGGTCTTTGGGGCGAAACATATTTCGCCCTATTTCGGAAATTTCGCCTGGGCGAAATATATAATTTCTACTCTGGACTGTATAATTACAATTGTAAGTGATTGACCAATCAGAAGGAAGTTAGCCCATAGGAAATGAGTCAATTGAGTAGGGTTGCATCAGTCCGGTTCTTCGGTCCCATAACGGTCCTTTAATGATTCGTCAAACATCATATAATCTATGATATATGTTACACCTGATCAAGAAATTTGATTGGGTGATACAAATATCACAGTTATGTTTACAAGGACCGGTCCCGGTCCAGGACCGGTCCTGGACCGGTCTTTTTCAGGACTGATGCAACCCTACAATTGAGAATGAATAATCGCTTAGTTGCACATAAATAGTGTAACTTATTTGCATCACTCTATCATTTCAAAAAATGTCAGAATTGTTTGAAAAGCTTTCAAATGATTTCCTTGAACTTCTTGATGATAAAGAAGATTTTAATGTAATCATTAATGTTGGGGTGTCGCCAAATAATAAAATATTCCAAGCACATACTAATATTTTAAGATATAGATCTTTATATTTTCGTAATGAATTAGCCAATATTAGTAAAGATAAAAATAATAACATTAAACGATTAATTTAAAACATGTTACTATTCAGCAATTTGAAATAATTATTAGGTGAATTTATATTTGGTGGGCCAGTAAATTAGACCTTTATTTTAAAGGCAGAAATTTACAGGTTCACTAATATGACGTTACTCAATTTATATATCATTTTTGTATGCAATAACTAATTTTGAATTATTAAACTTAATCCTTTAAAGGTATAGTGTAATACAATATAAATATAAATGACGAATTATTTGTTGTACATACAAAAATCAGCGGTTTATATAAACAAAGTTAGAATAATTTTAAAAATTAAAATAAATTAGTCGAAAACAATTTAAAAATTGATTTTTAATCTTATGTAAATATAAACAAGAATATTTCAATATATTTTTCAATTTTTCAATACTATAAAATTTTGCGAGGAGTTGTTAATTTTTACGAGGAGATCTACATAAATTATCAACTCTGATTGGTTAGAATCTATGTAAATCATATGATCATCATATGATTTGTTATAATTTGCATAATTTGCAACGTGATTACTATTAAAAATGATCTACGTTACACTCTACCTTTAATAGATATATTTACGGAGGAGTGGTTTCATTAGAAAAAGATCAAGACGCATCATTTATTTTTGAGTTCGTCTTTGTTGCTTCCGAATTTCGTCTTGATGAATTGGTAAAACACCTTGAAACACAGTTAATTAAAGAAAATGCACACTGGCTCCGTTTAAATTTTGCAAACGTTTTTCTTAAGAGTTTCCAAAATGAAACCTTCAAGAATTGTAAAAATGGAGCATCGATATTTTGGCAAAGTATCCAGATAAAATTTTTGAGTCAGAAAATTTTACCTCACTTCCAGAAAATGCACTAATTTCACTTATTAAGCGAGATGATTTACAGATGGATGAAGGGAAAATTTGGGACCATATTATAAAATGGGGAATTGCTCAAAACACAGATTTACCGACCGATACTAAAGATTGGTCACATGAAAACTTTTGAACCTTAAAGACTACTTTGCGAAATTGTTTGCTTCTTATTCGCTATTTCCAAATGTCAAATGAAGATATTTTTGACAAAGTGAACCCATATAAAAATTCTTGAAGAAAATCTTTGGAATGATATATTCCAAAAATTTCTTATCCCAAATAGACAAATATTATCAAAAATTCTTCCACCTCGTAAAATTTTAACACCAACATTACCTTCTAGAGTAACTGAACCATTTCCTTCAACAGTAATCAATGAAGATCATGCAGCAGAAATAGCATCATGGGTTGATAAAAAAACTGACGCATATTCTGTAACTAATAATCCATATAAATTTAAATTACTTCTTCGTGGGACAAGAGATGGTTTTTCTGGTCAATCATTTTGGAATTTATGCAATGAACAAGCAAACACTGTTGTAGTAATGAAGGTTAATTTCACTGATGAAATTCTTGGTGGATATAATCCAATTCAATGGATTAGATCAAAAGGTTGGAAAAATTGCAATGATAGTTTTATATTTTCATTGAAAAATGGAACTATCCAATCCTCTATTTTAAGTCGTGTAAAGGCAGATTCACCATCGATTTATTGTGGAACTAATCGTGGACCAAATTTTGGCGGTGGTAATGACATTTATATGGGATATAATTCCAATCAAGCTAATCAATGTTATTGTAATCATCATTCATATGAAAAAGCAATTAGAAACCAAATTGGCCAATCTTCCTTTTGTGTAGAGGAATATGAAGTATTTCAAATTCAGAGAGAGTAGAGATATCCAACAAATAGTTTATTCAATATGTGCACAATGCCCTTAATTATTATGCACATTAGTGAAAAATGTACTGATGATTAACAACCAAAATTGTTAAGATTTTTATTATTTGTGATATCAATATATCCAGATACCGTTATGACCATAGGCACTATGTGACATTTTTTCGATTTCTTAATTTTATTAAATAATAATAATATTGTTATATATAGGTGTAAACTTCTTCGTTATGAAGTAAAAAAAGAAAGAAGACAATTAGTGTACTAAATCTGATTTACTTGTTTGAATTTGTGTTATTCAAAGAAGTAAATGTTTATAAATTTAGAACGTTGTTGTGCCCTGAATTGTGAAAGCAATAATTGTACAAGCGCAGATTAGTAACTTTGTTGCGCGGGATGGATGGTTTATTTATGACTTCGGGCTCAATGATAGTTGATACTTGATGAAAGTGAGATCATTAAAGTGATCAGATTATGTGTACTACTATTCTTTATTCCTTTAATCGTTCCTTTTCTCCCACTTTATTAATAATGATTATTTTATATGTTTCACATTTCTACTCTACACCAGTGCACAAAATTTGGTATGACATATCCTGATTTTCTTCCGACGATGTTTCTGTCAAATAGGAGATATTAAATAAATTTATTATTGATGATTATAGCATCCTACATAATATCCAATGATAAGTAACGGAGTTCCGATTGCTAAAAAAACTGATACGGAATTTTCTTAACATAATATGTTATTAATCATAAAATTGAAGTAATTACATATTAAAATATTATAATGAATTTAATTATGGAATATTCCTATCACAAAAAAATGACATAATTATTAGAGATTAACAAAATCATCACAACAACGTTCTCCCTAGATGTGATTTCTAGTGTTTGAGATAGAGCACAAGTACTGTATTATTATGATGTTATTTTTAGTTATTCTTATATCGTTATTCTTTTATCATTATCAATATATAGTACGAATAACGATATTGAGACTTGTACAAGAATCTCATTTATTGATAATTGTAGCGGCTCTCAATTGCCACAAATACTGTAAAACCTAGATCAATATTTAAGCAACTTTTGTTGACTCTACAGTATATGGTTTATTAAATGACATCGAAAATTCTATTGCTTATCACGTATTTATCAATTCCTATATGTTATTATTATACAATTTTTGAGTGTAATAATATAATGCGTTTCTGAAAAGAATTCTTTATTCGTTAAGTTTTCTAATGTCTATTTTCTATTGTTATTTAATATAATAACAAAAGTTCATGAAAAGCGTGATCAATAATTCTAATTATTTTATATTAACAAAGTTTTGATAAGTTAGTCAAAAAATAAAAATAAAGGTTGGACAAAAAAGTTTGTCGATTGAAAATGAGAAACTCACTAATTATTTTCCATAATTTAAAAATTTTTATGCATCTTATTTATCATTAAAATTATACCATTTTTACAGGAATTAAAAATATATGGTTTTTTACACATATATAAATATTATTCTTAAGAAATGGCTTATTAGGAGGTTTCAGAATTAATGTTTCGATGTCCAATTTCAGATAAAATAAGAGACATATTTATTTCAAAATAAGTGACGTATAGATCCTTTTAAGGTATGTACTTATTTACACAATCACTTACTGGAGAACGCTGCGGGACTACAGAATAACTTTCTCAAAACTATCTACACAAAATTCTACACAATCTAATCTAATGCCCTAATAATGGAAGGCTTCGATCGAGACGTGGAAAGATTTGATCCGAGTAATTAGGGTGAATAATTAAGGTACTGGATTAATTCACAAATCTCTAAACTAACATTACGAGGTTATACTTTATATGAATTCTACTTATCGGGGGAGGGGGAAGGTGAACTACACCTTTTCAAGGTTGAAATCTGAGTTATGTTGTCTTTATTGCTGGAGAAAGGCACCTCCTTTATATTACAAAACTTTACATGTAATTGAATGCTACGAATTTTAACTATCGTCGCGAAATAGAGGACATGGGCGTTATTTAGAAATCATGCCTTCTAAAAATAGCTTGTATGGTTTCAAAATAACATCCACTATTGTGCAATACATCGAAATACATCAAGTTTCCGGTCAACCATGATCACAAGATAATTGAACCATTTCTTATAGTTGTCAAATATAGTCTTTCTGCACTATAGGTTCCTCTTTTTTCTTCATCAAGACCTAATGCATTAGTGCTACGCTATATATTGTTTTCATAAAATATCATATATGATAATAACTAATCGCATTAAAAATAGCAAACATATCAAATTATAAAATATTAAATGCAATATTTATTTATTTCTTAATGTAAAGAGATTAACACATTATATTAACCGTTTAAAAAAACTAATGACCAATAACTCTATCTATGTTAAATTACATATAGACTAGTGAAAAGATTATTAAGACAAATCAATACAAAAATAATATTTTTTAGAAACATTAATTTAGTATGCTTTGTAAATTTAAGAGATTATACAATTTCAGGTAGTCCATTGTTAGCAAAAGTAAGGCCGCCATATGCTTTGCCATCCTTAGTAACACCACGGATTCCAACCACATTAATTTCACTTAAGTCTAGGTCCACCCCTTCAAAAGTAAATTCTATATCACTAAAAGTTACTTCCTATTTTTTTGCGAAAATTTAAAGAAATAAATTAAATATTATAACATAAAAGTATCAAAAAAAAAAAATAGGATTTAAATCTTACTGTTTTATTGAGAGTTACAAACTTGCATCCACAAACTCCTTTTTTGACACCTATAACAGCAGTTGCTAAAAAAAAAATTTTTTATCATTATCATACAACCTTACATTACACTTTAACAATAATAAAAAGCATTATACATACATTTAGGGTTGATGGCTTTATTCAGTTCCCAACTGTAACGGATGGTTTATCTTTTGAAACTTTATATTTGAGATTGACTAGAATTGGCTTTTGCTTTGACTCTCTTGACACGACTACAGCAGCATCAGCATAAAGGAACAAAAAGATAATGGCAAATTAGAAAGTAGTAGTTGAGAATTTTTTTTGCTGATATTAAAAGTTTTAAATTAATTGGTTTTGAAAATGAATAATAAATTTAAAATTTCAAAGTTATTTTTTGTCATTTGTTGATGCTTAAATCATCATTGGGTGGTGCTTTTGATCATTGTTTGGTGGTGCTTTTGGTCATCGTTTAGTGGTGCTTTATGTTGTTTGGTGATGCATTTGGTTGAGATTGGTGGAGCTTTGATTGTCATTTGTTGGTCTTTATTTGGTGGTACTTTTGTTGTTGCTTTATGGTGTTTTTAATTGTTGTTTGCTGGTCTTTTAGTCGTTTGTCTTGTTATGCTTTTTGTTATGTTATTTTATCTTATTTTTTTTTGTGCTTTTCCTACTTGTATTTTTTATGTACTTTTCACTACTTGTATTTCTTTTAATAAAAAATTAACTTTAAATACAGTAAAAATAAAAAAAATTTTGAGTTTTTTAAAATTTGGACCAATTATATTTAGGCAGTACGGGCATAGGATAAAAGCCTATACCAGGGTACAGGATAAGAATACTCGTATCTTAGACCCGGAATCGCTCGGTCGTGGATCACTAGTCAAAATTGCAGATCATTTGACCAGAATTAAAATTGGTTTGTTATAATTCTGGCCAAATGATCTGCAAATTTGGCTGAAATTATAAGCAAGTTATTTCTTAACTGAGTTTAAATCACCACCTAAAAAATTTTCAGATGATGTGGTATAAATTAATTTATATACTCGTTATTGTTATATTTATCATTATTGTTCACTTATATCAATAAAAAAGTTTTATTTAAAAATATTATTAATCATGCAAAGTCACACGATCTGAAAAATTTTGAGTGGGATTGATTTCTCTATTTATCAGATGATACAGATACACCATTTATTAGCCAGAATATTAAGAATTTGACATCGGTCATAATCTTGACCGGTTGGTCAAACCGCTCTGACCTGCTAATATCGGTCATGGTCATTAACCAGTCATGACCGGTCATGACCTGACCCTAGTCCGAACCCACTTTATAGTCCGTTTCCGTTACCATTTATCGGCACACTTTTCAAACTGCTTAAACTCTCATTATTGAGCAGAAAAATCATAAAATATTCAGATGAAATCGGTATTTTACATGGATCATCTAATTTCTCAATAAAGTATATTTGTAATAAATGATTTAAAGCAATTATCAAAGGAGTCAAACTTTTTTAAGCGCTGCATTGCAGGTTCTGATGATATCTGAGTACTAAAAGACAAAATATTTAACAATAATTTTTGTAAGTGGAAACAAAATCAGCAATTTGTTACTAAGGATTTAATATCAAAAAACAAAATTCATCTTAAACTCATAGACAGTGTTAAAAAGTTAAAAAATTTGAAAAGCAATGGAATAACGATGTAATCTTAGATTTATCTACATGTTCGAGTTATTACAAAACGCAAATAACTGTGAAAACAGTCATTGGAAAACCATCATATGGCTCCGCATCAATTTATTCAATCTAAAACATCCAACAGATATATAATATAGCCTTGCTTCTTTTTTTGATACTTGTACCAAAAATATTTAAGAAATATTGCCATGATTCTTGGATTTAGAACTATGGAATAAAATAGCAAATATAGTTGTATTAAAGTTGAGATAGCGGAATGAAGATATTCTGACTTATGTATTTAAAGTCAAAGGGTTTGCCTCAATAAAGTTTTCTCAGACTTTATAAAATCTAAATTTATAAGTTAGTATGCATTTCAAAGCCAAAGGTAACTTGTAAACCTTATTTCCATTGTCGAATTCTCACGCTGCTTGTTAGCATTAAACTATGCCATTGCTTTGTTAATTAATTAATTACAATAAACATTGTTGACCCGTATTTTATAAACCGACTGATTGATCTATTTAACTTCGAATCCTTAATTTGATCACTGTGTTAATTTCCCAAATCACTGATATATTTAAGCAGTACATTGATATATAATTTTAATCGATACATTAATACCTCCTCTGATTAACCATATACCTTACTCCCAATCACATAATTATCACCCACTACATATATATATTTCTATTCAATTCCTTTTACGCCAAAGTGACCCGCCTTCCTTCGGAATTCTTTATTCGAATTTTTACGCCCAACTCTCACGTGACCGAAACCAGCTTACTATCCGAGAAGCTAGACCGGCGATATTCTGGTGCTCTCCAATTTCGTTGGTAACACCGTAGTTGTTTTCATCACTGCACAAGGTGATCGAGTGACAAATAAGGTGCCGTGAATGGAGTCACGAGTAGAGCTGCAGACATTTAGAAGGTCCAAGGTAGTACGTCACTCTTCACGTCATATAAAATTTATATATAATCATATTAAACGCCACGTCACATACCACGTCATACGTCATAGTATATGTTCTAATGTCTGCAGCTCTAGTCACGAGGCATCCATTTGTTACGAGATCACCCATGATGTCAAATGAGCGATTCGTCAGTATGAGTTATTGGTTGGTGAGTATTAGAGTTGGGCACCGAAACCTTTTTGGCCAAATCCGAAAGTTTCGGGTTTCGGATTATAGCTTCCGAAACCTCATCCGAAACTCCGAAACCTCATCCGAAACCCGAAACCTTATCCGAAACCCCGAAACTATTTAAGGTTAAATTTTTACAAAATATGTTATTGTAGAACGTGCTAACATGTTAGTACACAAATATTTGAGTCTGCCAAGGGAAAATATACATATTTACATATAGGTTATATTTGAGTTTGTATATTTCAGTTATATTATTTATTAAACAATAAATCAATAAATTATAGGAAATTATATTATCTAGTCAATTTGCCAATTAAAATTCAGGATCAGGTGTAATATGTAGATTAATTTTGTATAACAAAAACAAAAAATTGCTAAAATTGCTTCTACTCTAAAATTTTGTCCATGAAATTTTTTTTATACAAAAAAAAATTCCATGCTAAATTTTACTATTAACCTTTATGTTTATTTTGATTTTGCATTATAGATCATAGGTGATAATCACCTATGATGATTATTAGTTATTTTCTAAATTATAATATATATAAATTATAAACATAACTGGTAGTGATTGATCACTAGGTACTTAAATCTTTAAAACATACTAAATAACAGGATTAGAGACTCAAAGTAAAAATGTTCAAAACATTCAAAAACCTTATAAAAACTAAAATAGAATCTCTATAACTTCACCTAACAGGACCCCAAAATATACATAGATAGGTCAAGTTAATTAAAAATTACCAAAAATAGAAAGTTCTGCAGAATAAACTTCAAAAATAAGCAAAAAAATTACTATATAAATAGAAAAGATTTGTCAAAAATAAGCAAACTAATACCTGACCTATCTATGTATATTTTGGAGTCCTCACCTAATCCTAAAAATATCTAGAGATATGATGATTACCACTAGTTATTTCTAGTAATATTCTATTATAAATTATATATCATAAAATTTTCAAAATTTTAAATATAGTTTCGGGGAGTTTCGGATTATAGTTTCGGAGTTTCGGGTTTCGGGGGTTTCGTATTTTTTTAAAAATCCGAAACTAGTTTCGGATTATACCGAAACCGAAACTAGTTTCGGATAGGTTTCGTTTCGTTGCCCAACTCTAGTGAGTATTGACCTAGTGAAGTTTGATAAGTATGACGTATTGGTTTGGTAAATCTGTGTAGTCGATCTGAATGATGTCATTAAGTAATTTTGCAAGTATGATGTATTTTATAATGGGTATCACTTAGTGACAGATGCTATTTAAGAAGGGAAAGTTGGAGATTTGTTCTCCCTCTTTTGTCTTTGCTACAAGCTCGACAAGAGTTTAACTTTGTTGTTAGTGCCCACCCACCCACCACGGGGTAAGCATTTGGGTATTGGGGAGGTTGTAGGTATGGTTGATAGCCCGGGTGAACAACCCAGATATCAAAATCTGGTACTTCGATAGCCCGACTGTCCAGCTCAGATATCGGAGAAAGCGAGTGCAATGCTAGGAACTGACTGTGGACCACGTGAGCAGCGAGGCGAGATCCCCATATAGTGTTTTCCGTAGTGTTTTCATCACTGCACCAGGTGATTGTGTGACAAAATGGCGATAAGATTCTAAAACAGAGCAAATCACGTGACACTTGACCAATCAAATTATAGAATTTTTATGATCGCAAAACAAGAAATTAAGGCGAAACCCTGAAAAATACAAAAAACGGCTGTCTAAACCTACCTTGGCTGGTTAATTAAAAATGCCAGGAAGGCAATTTTGCTTATATATAATTACCTAAAACCTACTTCACCCTAATCTAAGATGCTCCTAATCCTAAAGTTAATTCGATAAAGTATAGAATCCGCTCCACTTTAGACGATCCCCAAAAAAAGGATCCCGAAAAGTAATATAGCGTAGCACACAAGTATTCTGAACTGTATAAATTCAATTGTAAATGATTGACCAAT
Organism: Gigaspora rosea; assembly: GCA_003550325.1. Lineage (NCBI taxonomy): Eukaryota > Fungi > Glomeromycota > Glomeromycetes > Diversisporales > Gigasporaceae > Gigaspora > Gigaspora rosea. Next base: position 54,629 of record QKWP01000306.1, on the reverse strand, counting down.
CAAAAGAAAGTTAGCCCATAGGGAATTCCTTGTTATTACTCAATTGAGAAAGTGATAATCGCTGCGTTGCAGTAGTCTTACATAAATAGTGTAACTTATCGTTATTTGCACTTCTATCATTTCAAAAATGTCAAAATTTTTTGAAAAGCTTTCAAATGATTGCCTCGAACTTCTTGATGATAAATATTTTAATGTAATAATTAATGTTGGGGTGTCCCCAAATAATAAGATATTCAAAGCACATACTAATATTTTAAGATATAGATCTTTATATTTTCGTAATGAATTAACAAATATTAGTAAAGATAAAAATAACATTAAAACGATTAATTTAAAACATGTTTCTATTCAACAATTTGAAATAATTATTAGATAATTTTTATATTTTTGTGAATCAATAAATTAAACCTTTATTTTAAAGACACTAAATTTACAAGTTCACGAATATAACGATTACTCAGTTTATGTATCATGTGTATGCAAGAACTAATTTTGAATTATTAAACTTAATTATAATTTAATAGATATATTTACGGAGGAGTGGTTTTGTTAGAAAAAGATCAAGGAGCATCATTTATTTTTGATCTCATCCTTGTTGCTTCCGAATTTCTTCTTGATGAATTGGCAAAACATCTTGAAAAACAGCTGATTAAAGAAAATGCACACTGGCTTCGTTTAAATTTTGCTCGTATTTATCGTAAAAGTTTTCAAAATGAAAAACTTGAAGAATTACAAAAATGGAGCAACGATATTTCAGCAAAGTATCCAGATAAAATTTTTGAGTCAGAAGATTTCACCTCTCTTCCAGAAAATGCACTAATTTCACTTATTAAACGAGATGATTTACAGATGGATGAAGGAAAAATCTGGGAGTATGTTATAAGATGGGGAATTGCTCAAAGTACAGATTTACCGACTGATACAAAAGATTGGTCCCATGAAAACTTTTTGACTTTAAAGAATATTTTACGGAATTGTTTACCTCTTATCCGTTATTTCCATATATCAAATAAAGATATTTTTGACTAAGTGTACCCATATAAAAATATTCTTGAAGAAAATCTTTGGAAAGATATACTAAAAATTTATTGTTCCAGATAGACAAATATTATCAACAATTCTTCCACCTCGTAAAATTTTAACACCAACATTACCATCTAGAATAACTGAACCATTTCCTTCAACAGTTATCAATGAAGCTCATGCAGCAGAAATAGCATCATGGATTGATAAAAAAACAGAATTGTATTCTGTAACTAACAATCCATATAAATTTAAATTACTTCTTCGTGGAACAAGAGATGGTTTTACTGCTCAATCATTTTTGAATTTATGTAATGGGAAAGCAAACACTGTTGTAGTAATGAAGGTTAATGGCACTGATGAAATTCTTGGTGGATATAATCCACTCCAATGGATTAAATCAGATAGCCGCGTGTATATGAGTTGCAATGATAGTTTTATTTTTTCATTGAAAAATGGCACTATTCAATCCTCTATTTTAAGCCGTGTAAAAAATCCATCATGTGCGATTTATTGTTATTCTAAATATGGACCAACTTTTGGTGGTGGCAGTGACATTTATATGGGAAATAATTCCAATCAAGCTAATAAATGTTGTTGTATTCATTGTTCATATGAAAAAGCAATTAGAAACCAAAATGGCCAATCTTTTTGTGTAGAGGAATACGAAATATTTCAAATCCAGAGAGAGTAGAGATATCCAACGAATAGTTTATTCAATATGTGCACAATGCCATTAATTATTATGCATTATTGAAAAATGTACTGCAAAAGTTAAAGATTTTATTATATGTGATATCAATATATCCAAGATGCCGTTATGAGCAGAGGTACTATGTGCCATTTTTCGATTTCTTAATATCTAATTATTAATTGTTTATAGAATACAAATCTTTGTTGATCTTAGGATCCTGTGATTAGAATTTAGTGATTTTAGGCTTGTTAGAATCGTCTCACTGAGGCGAACATTTTGGTAGTTAAATCATCAAAAATGGACTAGTGGATCAAAAGTTATTCAATATAAAAAATTATATATATATAATAATATATATAAATATATATTTATATATATTATATATATTATATTATATATAGGACCTGATAATTGCTCTACCCCCACCTACCTAAAAAATCAGGTGATAAATGGCACTCCCCTAATATAAAAAAAAAATAAAATAAAATAAAAAAGTTTATTAATCTATAAAATTGAGTAAATTTATTCATTGCCTCATGCGATGCGCCTTATATGTCGCTCTTCCAATCAAATTTCAAGATCAGGTATAACATTACATGATCAAAAATTCAAACCAAACGTTTGTTTTGTCAAAAATCGTTTATATCTTAAAATTGAGTATATGAAACCACTCTTAGGATTCTAACAAAATAAATTCCTTGCAAAATTTTACTATAAACCCTCTCTTGCCGATACACACAATCTATACCTCATCCTAACCTTAACCAATGAAAAAAATGGGTATTTTAATTGTTTTGATTTTATATTACACCTGATTTTATGATCTGCAACAGGTGCAACAACATCGCACGTGCGATATATAAATTATTTTTATAAAATTTATGTAAAAAATTTATTTAGATATCTATAGCTTATAAAAGTTATTTAATTATAATACATAAAATTCATAATATATAAAATTTATTAATATATAAAATTTATGTAAAAAATTTATTTAGATATCTATAGCTTATTAAAGTTACTTAATTATAATATATAAAATTTATAAATATATAATATTTACATAAATCTTTTTTATAAATTTATTTTTATATAAGTTTAAATAGATTTTGCTATTAAATAATGGGCAATTTCTATTTGAACACTAGGTGTATTAACACTTAGTTACACAAACCAAATATAAAAGCCAATCAAAATATTGAATTAAATGCACTTTGTAGATCATATGCAGATCATATTTTGTACAACAAAAATAAGCAAAAAACAAAAAATTAATAATATCTTGAAATTTTGTCTATAAAATTATCTTTGGGGATCTAATAAAAAAAATTCTCATAAAATTTTGTATAAAAATGCTCCTATCCCATCCAGGCCTTAACTCTAACCCTAATATTAGTAAAAAAATTATTTATTTTATTGTTTATTTGATTAAAACTATTTATTTACATGTTATACAAACACTCATATTTAATACACTAGGTGTTAAATTAGTTTTTTCCTAAATAATATATAAAAATTAACATATATAATTTTATGGTAGTTCTATATAATATTTATATAAAGTTGTAGATCTATATAGATTTTATAAAAAAACAACTTGCTGATGTTCCTATAAGAACAGTGAACTGGGTGTTAGTATGGGTTAGCTCAAGGTTGTCTGAATAGGCACTGTTATGTGGCACGTAAAAGCATAAAACACGAACCAAACCGTGACAGAATAGTATGTATATTATATTTTACATATGTGCTACCCAATGCACGTGTCAATACCGTGCATGTTATATTATTTTATTTTATATGTAATTATTTGTGCCAAACCCGTAAGTTTTGGTTTAGTAAAGTGCAGCAAAATCTGGTCCATTTACAGTCCAAAATGTTTGGATAAACAGTCCAACTCAGACCAATTTAACATGCCAACACAGTTCACAAACATACAAACCCAGACATCTGCCCGTTTCACACTCAGTCGTGTCTCTCTGTAGAAACACGTACCTACACAGACCATAGGATGTACGACACTAATTAAAACAAAATTATCTGTCGTCTTTTTGTTCATAAAAGATAAATTAGTAAAAACCTTCATATTGAAAAGTCATTTTTATATTAACAAAATCCCTATAAAAAATCCATACAGTTATGCATGTGTTTTTATGGAAAAGCTCAGTAATCGGTGAAATTGCTAGAGAACCGGGTTTGCATGTGTGAATTCTGTGTTGGCACAACTAAAATGGAACATTTTGGACTGTAAATGGACCGGTTTTGTTGCACTTTACTAAGCCAAAATTTATGGGTTTTGGCACGGTTGAGGCACACGTAAGATCACATGCATGTATTTTTTACAAGTTATAAGTAAAAGTGAATTTGATTAGTTAGAGTACATATAATTGTAAAAGGTAGTAACAAACATGCCTATAGCAAAATTTTGCAAGGAATTTTTTTTGTTAGGAATTAAAAAGCTTTTTCATAGATGAGATTTTGAGATACAAAGGATTTTTAAAAAAGTCAGTTGTTATGAATTTTTGCATTACACCTGATCCTGCGATTTTTTTGCCCATACGAGATACACGTATCATTTAATACATGTAATTCCAACTAACGAGCCTATACGTGTCATTAGGATAGGGCCTCAACTAATTAAATCAAACATTATTTAGGAAGATTATTAATATCAGATTTTTTATAGGCCGTATATTTAAATATTAAATTAAATTTACTTTTTTAGCACAAATATCTAATGTAAGTGTATTAAGTTTTTTATAACTTGAACCTCTCAACTAGCTCCACATAGTAATAGAGCTATTTTTTAAATATTTTTTTTAAAAAATTTCATTGATTATTTAATATTTAGTATTTATACAATAATTAATAAAATTTTAATTATTTTAACGAACTATCTAAAAAAATAGTACTATTACCATGTAGAGCTAGTTGAGAGCTTCAAGTTAAAAAAAATAGTATATATTTTTGTTATATATTTGTGTCAATAAATGTAAATTTAGTTCAAAGTAGTTTTTTTTTAAAATTTTAATTATACGTATAAATCGGCTCTATGCAAATAAATATAATTACTGAATAATTTAATGATTAGTGATATATATGTAATGAGCAATTTAATTATTTAAATACTAGTCAGCAATTTTAACTTTATTTAAATATATAGCCTGTAAAAAATCTGAATTAATGATCTTCATTTATTCTATATCTCCTAATAGTCGCCCATGATACTTCGCACTGATATTTTTACACAGCTGATCATCTGTAAAAATATCAAAAATTATTCCACAGCCCACATTTTTTGAATCAGATATATACTTTATTTTTTGTATTTACTATTGTCTTGAATTTTTTATATTAAAAATTGTATTGCGTAAGGGTCATATTATGTAATAAACATTTAATTTTATAACTTTTATTAAACGGATTAATAAAAATAATTAAGCTAGTTTAAATTGTAGCAATAATGCAAATATTTATTTAATTGTTAATAAAATATAAAGAATTATTGGTTTTAACCATTTACGAATTTCTATAGCTAGTTTTAAATTACTGCCTGAAAAATTTTCTTATAAGAAAATTATTGTGATAAATGAAATGTAACATTTGTAATTGACAGTTATTAGAAATAGAATGTTGATTTTGGAATTCACCACCTTGAACGCCTTGAACCATATTAATATTTTGCATAGCAATAGTATTTGTATTGAAATTAATATGATATCCAATAATTTTAGTAAGTACTGCAAAAGATTCTTGATTAATTGGGTTTATATTTGATACTAGTTCTATGGTATTAATCAAAGTTTTCATTGTATTGATTTTTTGACTTCCATTAACAGATTTAAATGCACGTACACCTTGTGAACTTTTATGTCCCGTAATTTTTATAATAGCATCTTCTGGTATGTTCGCACCCTGAAGTATCTGGGTGCAGTTATTCTTCCAAAATGATTTGTAAAGCACCTTCTGGAAGTTTAACTTTTACTTTTTGTCCAATATCTTTCATAAAATTCCCTACTCTATTTAAACCACAATGTGTTTTAAGATACCAAATGCCAATTTCACGCCAATTTTGATTTGGCTGCAATTAGAAATTATTAGATGCATCTGATAGGTGTTTTAAAATATATTTGGTAAGATCACTAGTAGGTCCCAAAGTATCAGACTAATCAGCTGGTAATTGAATGCATTGTGCATTTCCAATTTCTTATTGATTGTTCTTGCTACAATATTGATAAAAAAAACACTTCTATCAGATTGAATTTGAAATTGATTGATTTGAAGTGAATAATGTTCACCACCTCGACATGCAAAAATTGTTGCAATATGAAAAAAACTCTATAATAAACCTTGTGGCATTTTAGGATCTAAAAATTCATCATTAAGAATTTCTCTAACTTGTTGAACTGTTAAAGCAACTGATTCTTCTTTTTCGCCCAATCCTTTTTTCTGTAAATCTTTAATTTTACCATTCAAAATATTATACAGATCCAGAAATTGGTATTTATCATATAAATTAAAACTATGAATTGTACTATTTTTGCTAATATATCTATTTATTCTATTAATGGCCTGTTGAACTGCCTTAGCTTTGTATTCGCCCATTCTTTTTTGTCATTTGTGCAATAAATTTACATACTTGTTGTTCGATTAAAGAAGGATCTTCTATAGTTTCAATTGGCATTATATAATTGTAACGTAGACAAAATTCATTAAGCTTCTTTATCCAGTTTTGGGTAGCTTTTACTGTATTTGGTACTGCAGCTTTTTTCCAGTAAAAATCTAGTTTTTGCTCCAAATCAGATTTTGGTGCACTTATAGTAGCACTATCACTATCTTCAGAAATATTGGAGTGTTTTGAAAAACTTTCTTTTCTTTTTTTGGTTAAGCATTTGTTTGAGCAAAAAAATTGAAAAAGTGAAAAGATTAGTGAATAATCACAGGGCATTAGGATCCAGGAGATAAAATATATATTTAATGTCAGCCTCGATATCATATGTTATCACGAGGAGCAATCATAATGCATTAGTGCGGTGCAGCCGCATTGATGCATGATAAATGATTGCCCCTGTTACACTTAAAAAATTAAAATTTTTCTTTTCTGATAGCCCTATCGGTATCCCATGATTAAATTACATCGATCACTCTGAACTCTTAAATTGCAAACCTAATCATCGATTTGATCGATGACAGATTGACATATGAACATTCTTTACTATTTTTTTATTTGTTACTATATACATATCTCTGTTATTTCCTATTTTGTTATATGTATACATATCATTTCTTATTACTTTATTGAGATATTATACTAAAGATTGGATCGAAGTCTTTTATAGATATGATAATCGATTGGAAGATGGATCGACTATTATCACCTGGCCCCCGTTTATACCAGCATGCTTGAATAAGAAGTCTTCAGTACGTGTCTCATGGTGACACTTGAATATTTGGCCTATCTTGGATGCCTCAAGGCATTCAAATATTTTCAGGAATCTGCCGATATGTTTCAAATTTTTATTTTCACAGACGGAACTTTTAAATAAGACAAAGGTGGTTGAAATTAATGTGACTAATGAAGGGATTGGTGTTGAAAAAAATTGAATGATTCTAAAAATAAGTTGACGCAGGTAAAAGTTTTCTTGAATTGAGTACTGTAATTAATTTATGTATCTGAAAACATGTATTTAAAGGCTCAAATTCTGCCTTTAGTAAAGACTTCAGACTTTGATCTGATCCTTTGTTTAATAATAAACCTTGATCCTATATAAGTTAGTAGGTATTTCAAAGCCGAAGGCAATTTATATACATTTTTATTATTGAATTCTCAACACTGCTTGTTAGCATTATGCTGCTGTTTTGTTATTTGTTTTATTAGTTATTTTATTTATTGTTTGGTTATTTTTACACTGCTGCTGATACACATATCGATATACCAATATTTGATTGTTTTATTGATAATACATTTAGGACTATAGATAGATTTATTTAATTGTTGTATTGTTTGATTGTTTCTGCTAATTAACAATTGATATCGTTAGATAACCCTTTTGTTTAATTATATACCGATTCATTCCTTTTTAACCCCTTACACTTGATTCAACTCCTTTTACGCCAAAGTATCCTAACTCCTTCATAATTCTCTCTCTGGATTTCTCTGCTGTTAACTTGTAAATATCATTTACTATCTCGATAGCTCTATTGGTGGGTCTGATATCTCCCAACCGGATAGTAACACCCCCTATGATTATGCATGATATTGAGGCTGACATTAAATATCTATTACTTATTACTCTAACTAATGTTTGATTTAATTGGTTGAGGCCCCACCTAATGTGTCATCCCGAATACGTGCCATTCTGGACATGCACAACGTGCTGATATGTATCTTTTTAAACACATGCCATTCTATATAGTATGCATATATGTGCTACAGTACACGTGCTATTATGGACTTCTCTGTGCTAAACCGTAATACCACTCGGACCACTTTTTTCATAGAGAATAATAGCTTCAAGTAAAATTTTCAATATTATCTTTATACTGTCTTTATATTTAAAAGATTTCTAGTTTTTTTGCTAAAAAATTATTTATTTTTATAAACCAACAATTTCTTTACCTTATTATAATTTTTAACGTTAATTCATTAACGAAAAAAAGTAAGGTTCATTTAAAAAAAGTTATTGAATAAATCTTTACGTTTGTTAAATAATTTAATAAAATATTTTCTTTGCAGTAAATAAATTATTAAGTTCGTTAAGAAGCTCTATAAACTCTTTTTTTTATAAATAATTTTTCAAAAAAAAAGTCAATCATATTACTTTCTTTCTTTTTTTTTTTTTTGTGTCAAAGTTCACGCTTTGGGTGAGAGTTTATTTAATCAAGCCTGTGGATCAAGGGCGCCTCTTTGGGCGCACCCACAATTGAATTACATTGAATGAGAGTACAACTAGCCACACGTACAACTTTTGGTTGTCTAATTTAAGTAGTCCGCCCGAAGGTTCTACACTAGTTGCCATACCTACAACCCGACTAGGGGATTGCCTATTTAAACCCTCTGGTCCAAGCTTCGCATGTCAATCCTACTTGTGATCACCGGTACAGCCCTCCGATACATTAGTCAGTCGAAGACAGTCCCGGATGCTACCTACATCCCCTTAGGACTAATTTATCCTCGCGGGTAAACTTGGTAGAGCAGTCCCTGTCCCACACAGGTATCATCTACACTTCGGTAACTTACGCACTCACCGAGGCAAGCAACTTGCAGTCAGGGGATACCCAACCGCTACCATTACCTACTTCTGCCCTTATAAGGTTCGCTCCAACTTCGGTATCCACCATCACTTTCCTACCGGTCCTTCACCGTTTTCCCAGACTTCCAATCCAGTTGGCCCGGAAGGGTTGATCTACCCAGCATTAGGTGCCATTATGGTTTTTCTCCCTTGGTCCCCAATTCCTCAACATGGGTCCTTTTCCTCCAGTGCGACTCCGGCGGCCAGGTTGGTAGACCTTGTCCCCAAGGACAACGTCCGGTTCCCCGGTTTCGGTCCAATATTCCAGTTTTGGTTAGCACTGTCAAAGATCAGAGCTACCTCCTTACTCGGGACTTGTTTCTGTTTCTCTGGTTCCTTGGATTTGTTTGTGTCACGAGACACAACTTAGCCCGAAAGCTCCATTCAAGATGGTAACTAAAAACTACAGGTGATGTACCCAACCAATAGACAAGAAACAGTTACCAGAACACAGGTCTATTTTTTCAAAAGCGTCGCCAGTGGGATTTGAACTCAAGACCTGCCACTTGGGGGGTGACAACTTACCAACTTCCCTAAGTCGCCACACCCTCTTCATATTACTTTCTTAATTTAATATCGATTGCAAACTTACTAATGATATTAATTCGGTAATTGAGAAATGATAAGAACATATATACATAAAGATTATAGCTGTTTATTAATTAATTTAATGTTTTTAATTGAATATGCTCTACAGTTAATGGATTCGAAATCATCTTTAAATTAGTTTGAAATCCTTTACCAATTTGAGTGAATTTAAAATTTCAGTTCAACATAAGTGTTTTTAGGATTAACTTATATTGATTCAAAATCTACTAAGATTCTATTCTGACGTACAAACATTAAAATGTACACAATCTATGTCACAGATCATAATTTAAAATGAAATCTACATTCTATACTTAACCTGCTAGCCTTCTAAAACCTATTAATACTTGTTTATTATAATTTTTTTTAATACTAACCCTAACCCTAAACCCCTGACCCTAAAAAATACACTCCAAAAAAATTTAGTTTTCAAGATTTTATATTATTATTTTATTTTAATCTGGATTTCATTATGATCTGTCACAATTAGGGTTCGAGACACAGGTAAAAAATTAGGCATGCCTCTGAGGGTATGCCATGAGTTAAGGCATGCCCTTGTGCCTATAGGCATGCTCTTTTTGTAAAGAAAATATCAAACAATTGCTTTCCGTTCTCTAATGTTGCTTGACTATCTACACTTCCGATTACTTCCAACCATATCAGCCAATCAGATATGACATTTATGTCACATGACTATGGCATGCTTCCAAGGCATGCCCAAAAGGCATGCCCGTGCCTTGAACCCTAGTCACAATCTATAAATAAAATATTTCGTTTTGCTGTTTATTATTTATCAAAATAAATATCTAAATATTCGCAAGATTCTCTCTACAATGTAGGCTGAATGTATGACCTAAACCTTTTCTTGCTTGTTCTTATATTAGTTGTTCTGAATTTTGTAATCAAATATCCATTGCATTGCATTATCATTCAATTGCTGTAACATGACCTACTATGATATTTATTCTTACTAAAATTCTTCATGTTATTATTCGCACTTTATAACTCAATATATCAGTAAACATTGTAAGTATACTGTAAATCGCCATAAAATATTAAAGTACACGATCATTAATGCGTAAAAGAGAAAGTCATAATAATAGCAATTGAATGAATATTTAAAAGTTATTTAGTTTATCTCTGTTATGTTGTTATTGTTATTACTGTATTATAGTAAATACACTATAATCATAATGTTGAAATTAAGTTATCGAATGAAAGTAATATCACTTTTATAATAATCAATCATAAATCATAAGAATAATAAATTTTTACTGTGTACTTTAAAGCGATTAAACCAGACATCTAAATACCAATATGAAATAAATAATAAATTTGTTTAATTATAAATACTATAAGTTTAATATACCACTCACCAAGAGGAACCTTAACGGAATCAATAGGTTTACTTCGTAAAGTTGCTAATATATGTATAATTAATTTTAAATGAATAAATGAGTGTATAATTTTTAAAAATAAATATCTTGAATTGCTGATATTCGTTGAGTGTTGATAATTTTGCTAGTGTACATAAATTCTGGATGTTTTGGTAAAATAGTCAGCAATTCTTTGACTATTTTATCGCCATTTAAGAATTGCTTTTTAATTTCACCTGCATCATAATCGTTTGAGTTATAAAGAGAATTATTTGGATTATATTTATATGAGCCACACATGATTTTATTCCATATATTCAGTATATGTTTTGTCGCTCTAAATACAATTTTTTTTAATTGTTCTCTAAATGCATATTGCAAAAAAGTGCAGTCCTAATGAATTTCACTTAGAGAAAGTTGACTGTATAATATAATATAAGCATCTTAAATTTAAAAATGTATATAAAAAAATCAAGGCTAACTGCCTCTGCCTGTTGATATTTAAATAACTCTCAGTGAGTTGAGAGCTTTAAAAAGAGGAAAACGGCTGTCACAGCAGGTCGCACCTGGGCTTTGTTGAAGTCGAGTGAGTCTTTATTAGATATAGGAAAGTTTAAAGTATATAGTAATATAGAAGTAAACTTAACATGTATATGTTTTTCCTGTTAATAAAGGTAGGGCCGCTAGTTAAAAAAAAAATATGTATATAAAAATTATTATATAATTTTAATCAACAAAATTAATAAAAAAGTATTATATTTTGTCTTAATTATAATACTTATAAAGCATAATGTAATTTATATATAGGATATTAGTAAATGTATAAAAGAGTTTAATATTAAAAAAATTAATACAGATGCATTTAGTTCTTTTTTCTATAATTAATAAGTATTGGTAAATATAGCATATAAAACATTTTTTATAGTAAATAGGTAAAAGCTTGTATCTAGATCTTCCAAATCCTGGATTGCTATATTGAAATAGTTAGAAGTGTGTAGATGCTAATTCATAAAAAAAACTATTTTAAACCAGATAAAATAGCCAAAAAGTTATCAATTACAGATCAGATATAGTATTATATAGTAATATAAATACTTCATATTAATATGCATAGGTTCCTGTTCTACAATCTCTGCAGAGCTAATTACCAAAATTATAAGGTTCTTGTACTACTATTATAGCTGCAAAGCCTAATCATCAAATATGAGATTTTTTACCATATACAGAAATTGTAAAGCTTACTAAACAAGTTCCAATATACCTTGTTCAATTGGTAATAACATTTATATATGCCAAATTAGAATTAGAAAGAGGGATCCTCTATTAGAGTACATGATTGTATAATATATACAGTCACCTCTCTGAAATACAAACTTCTGAGATCTGAACTTTTATAAGTATAATATAGTATGTATAGTCAATTCTCTCTATTCCAAATAGTAGTCTGTGCATTTTTTCTATATAAAAATTTAAGAAAATCCAGTTCTCAAAAAGTTATATATAGTTAATCCAAACTTTATGATAAAATTTACAAATGTTCTAGAGTTTTGCATTCAGTTTTTACAGAGTATATAATGCAAAACCAAAAAATATGCATTTACATATTTCTAATACTAACCAATTTCAAGTATAATTAATATTATATCAGAAATTAGTATAAGGATTCATGAGCTAGAAACTTTTTATTGTTTAAGCAGAGAAGCATTGATGATTCTTTTAAGCATATCTCAGAAATTGTTTTATATAAATAAATATATCTTTAAATAACTAATATAGAATTTTATCACAAATCTATTTTAAAAATAGGTAACAAAAAATTTATACTAGAAATTTTAACAATATAATTTTAAAACCTTTATTTTATTGCTGCTTAAAGAATTAGCTAAGTATTTTATAATATTTTAAACTGTTTTTTGTAATAGACTTATATTTTTCATTTAAGTCATCTTAACTATTAGGTTAAGAATATGATATATATATATTATAAAAAAACTTTAATATATAAGATTAAAAAACAAAAAATAAAAATAAAAAAATCAAATTTATTAATATTGTATTTGGCAACTTGTTTTGGGGCAATTGACCTATAGCTATATTTGTTGCAGTTTTATCCATAATGAGTACAAATAATTTTATTAAGTAGAATACATTTCTAATATATTCATTATTGCTAAAAATAGATCTTTAGCTATTTGTTCTAATTGTTAAAAACTTAAAATTATATTGACTATTCTCCAATTATCACTAATTTATAATCCTGTAACAACAAAATAATAACACTTATAAATGGTCAAATGCTATACTTTTGATGAAATTGAATTTTGAATCAAATATATTTCTTGTAAAATAAAATAATATTGCAGTTCATATAGGACTTTATATAAATTTGAAAATTACTAAATATTTTTGGCCATTTTCTAAAATTCACCGATTATTAAGAATATTAAAAGATACTCCTGTTCCAATGACCAAGTTAACTACTGTTTTTGCTATCTATTCTTTTGTGATCAGTTGAAAAGTATGATTTTGAGTATCAAGAAGCAAGCAGAGATCAAGAACATCTCAACAAGATATGTTTTTTAAGTAAGTTTTACTAGTTTTATTGAATATGTTTGTGCTATGCAATGCTTGCATTTTTAAACTTTACAATTATCAATTTTTACAGCATCAAAGTAGTTACTAGTCATATATGTATTATTAACTATATCTGTTCTGATTTCACTTGTTGTTGAGGCATTAGAATAGAATTAGTCAAATCATCCATCATTGTAAGTAAAAAGCTAAAAAAGAAATAAAAGAATATAGAAAATGTAATATTATGTTTGCAAGTAGATTACAGATAATATGGAGCAATATAATGCAAGAGTAGAGAAAGCAATACAAGGTACGAAATGTAACTAAAGAAATATAATGCTATTTTATACTTTTTCCTTTATTATTATTATTATTTGACATTTAATTTAATCATTTATTTAATTTGACATTTAATTTAATCATTTATTTAATTTGACATTTAATATAATCATTTATTTAATTTGACATTTAATTTAATCATTTATTTAATTTGACATTTAATTTAATCATTTATTTAATTTGACATTTAATTTAATCATTTATTTAATATATTTAGCTTGACACATATCGATGCCATTCTAGTAATTTATATGATCGCCTATTTATTTTAGCTTGAATACTAATTAAACCAATTTAGCTTGATCATATATCTGATGTTATTACTTAACATGTTCACTATTTAATTTTAGTCTAAATATTATTAATTCAACATAATTACTTATTTTACATTTAGGGTTCTCTCTCTCAATGTGATTAGATAGTCATCGAGAGCATGCACAAGTATTACAATTAGTTGAGGTAATTTACAATAAGAATCATATCGCCAATGTAGATATTAAATTTTAACCAATCAGCACAACACAACTCACAATGAAAAGATGAAGTTGACATCTTTTTTTTTATCGCGATAATAAACACATTTGACCTGGTGGGTTTTGGTCAAAATCCCGACAAACAAAATCCCGACAGATCATAATCCCGACAAAAAATCCTGACAATCAAAAAAAAAAAAGCTTTTTTTGATCAATTTTATTATAAAAAATCGCCTAAATCAAACCTTAATATAGGTGCTCACCCTAACCCTAACCTAACTTAAATAAACTTAATAATTTTTTGTTGTCAGAATTGTCGGGATTTTTACTGTTAGGATGTTTTTGTCGGGATTATGACCTGTCGGGATTTTGACCGGCACCCGACCTGCTAAACTATTTACTACTAATTTCAAACCTTAGCGTATTTAGCTATCACATCTCTGACATTATAGCTGTTTTCATTATTTTTGGGACATTTGAAAAATAGTTGATAACCGAATCGATAAGTTTTTGTCGTCAGCCGACGGCAGTAATTTATTGACACCGACTCGGTAACTTATCGATTCGGCCGTCAAAAAATTTTTCAAATGTCCCAAAAATAATGAAAACAGCTGTAATATGAACACCTATTTGATTTTAATCTGAGTATTATTCGGTCATCTATTTTGCATTTAATGTATTTAGATTTAGCTCAATCACATATTTGATATTACTAAGCATGTTCGTCTTTTTTAATTTTTTAATTATACAATCACTAAACTTGTATTTAATTTAATTTTAGTTTGAATACTAATACAACACAGTTACTTATTTTGCATTTAATATATTTGATCACATCTAATGATATTACTTTAAAATGATTATTTATTTATACTAGTAAAATTTAAAACATTCGCTATGCTAAAAGGCATGATTTTAATGCTACTTAAACTACCATTCGAACTGCTATTCAATACTGTTATACGTTTTTTTAGCGTTCAACGTTTTTTGAAATCCATATCAGATATCCATGTTCAAGCATATCAAGTTCTGAATATCTAAAAATAAAATTGCTTTAAATACTTTTGCTTAGAAAATTAACTGTTACAATATAAAAAAATTTTATTTTTTATCATCATTCTGATTGGCTAATTTTGTATATCATTTTTGTGACGTTATAAAATTTGGCTAATAGAAAACAAGCTCGAATCAGAAAATTGTAAAATTATTAAGCAAAATGATACATCTAAGATAATAATATTAAATTATAATGATAATTCTTAACAGTTGAATCCAAATATTATTTACAACTTCATGTCAGGCTAAATTCAACAAAAAAAAATATAATGTTTGTAAACTAGCAATTCATTAGATATCTTATAATTGTCATTATAGATTTACGATTTTGTGTAGCCGGTCTAAATTTTACACCCCCTATGTGCCACCTGTGTGGCCATGCGGAAAAACTCTTTGGTTACTTAGATACAAGGTAATACAACACAGATATGGAGCACAAATGCGGTGTGAATTACAATATTCTGACAGACATCTGCAAGAGATTAATTTACACCGCCTATAGACAGTTCCACAATGTTGTGGAAATAAAAAACGGGTGTGGAAATAATTTCTCTACATCACTTGTTCAAAGTGATTAAGTTCAACGAGAATAGTAAGGCTTAAGAATTTATAAGTTAATCGATATGAATAATTTTCAAAATCTTTGCATTTATTTCATTTTAATCTTTACGTATTCGTTTGTAATCTGTCAAGACATTCCTGACGCTAGATTCCAACATTCAAGTGTTATTGTTAATGGCAAACTTTATTTTTTTGGTGGAGCAACAGATGCTACGAACTCCTCTAATGAAGTATTCTATTTGGATTTATCAAGCACATTTGATATATTTACACCGCCATTTAAAAAGCTTTGATTGGAATGCCAGTTGGTGATAATTTAGGTACATGTGTTAGTACACCAGATAATTCAACAATTTTTTTAATTGGAGGAAAATGACCTCAACATCTACAGCAGTATATAAATTTGATCCTATAAGTTTACAATGGACAATACCAATTATTAGTGGATTTAATAATTCTTTCATTAACCTTAATGAGATTAATGCAGTTATTGATAGTAAAGGAAAAACTTATATGTTTTGTGGAACTGATACTAAAACAGGAATCTCTACCGGCATTGGTAATTGGTTTTATGAAATGAGTATATTCGATACTACTTCAATGATGTGGTCAACGTTGCCTTTACCGACAGACGTTTTGCCTCGCTTAGATTATACTGCAACATTGTTACCAACGGGCCTTATTATTTATATTGGTGGTCATATTAAATTAACACCATCGTCATCATATACTTTTACCAGTTTCAATGACGTATGAATGATGCCATTGTTTAGTATGCGCTTTGATTTATTTATTTATTTCATGAATAATAATCAAATTGT
The DNA here is from genome assembly GCA_003550325.1 of Gigaspora rosea. NCBI lineage: Eukaryota > Fungi > Glomeromycota > Glomeromycetes > Diversisporales > Gigasporaceae > Gigaspora > Gigaspora rosea. Next base: position 37,835 of record QKWP01000306.1, on the reverse strand, counting down.
GTAAATTTAGATCCTTATCTTTGACACAAAATCTTTGAGTTGGTCAAATAAAGTAAATATTCATAAACTTAGTTTCATGGTATACAGTAGTTTATATGAATTCTAACAATAATATCAGGCAATAATTACTTATACTATTTTTATTATATTTAGACTGCTAGTGGTATCACTATTCAACAACGTGCTGGACATTCTGCAGTTTTAAGTAAGTAGGCAATATTAAATATATTAGAACAGTATTAAGTATATTTATGTAAAATTAAGGATTAATATATTAATGCCTTTTTAATTAGTTCAAGATGGAAATATTGTTATTTTTGGTGGTTCAAACAATTATGCACAAGTTTATCCTGATCTTGCAGTTTTGAATACAAATTCTTGGATATGGTCTGTTCCGATTAATTCCACGGCAAACGCCCCACCATCACTCTCTCGTCACACTGCTAATTTATATAATATTTATATGATCATTGCGTTCGGTAATTATTTTGTTCAATGATAATCTTTAAATTATTTATTCACATAAAATTATTTACATAAAATTATTTTATGCATGTATATTTGTTAAGGTCGAAAAACCAGTCCAATGGTCGTAAAACCATTTGTATATAGTAATAAGATTTATATCTTGAATACAGAAACTTATTCTTGGGTTTCATCATTTAATGAAGTAAGCCAAGGAGCTCCAACGAATAACAATGGAATTTCAACTAATCAGGGAAATTTGCCAACGGACAATGGAAATAGTTCAACATATAAAATAATTTTATATGTTGTGATAAGCATTGGTTGTATAGCTTTTTTATCTGTTCTTGTCGTGTTTTATAAAAAATGTTACAAAAATAGAACAGAACTTGAAAAAATTTTAATAGCTGGAGATTCAGATAATAGTGATTTACATGATAAAGAAAGACATAGTAACATAGTCATATAAATTTTACATTTAATTCTCTTAAAAAGTTATAGACCAGGATTAAATTAATGCCTATACGGCAGCTTAATCTGATTAATAAGTGGGTCGGGGCTACAATATCTGTAAAATTCTGTAATTACTATCTTAAAGAATAATTTAATGAATTTTATTGAGTATTATGTTATGAATTATATTTAAGTATTATAGCAACTTTTATATATGCATATCGGCAAATTTGCGGAGTTGTGTTAAGGGTTAAGGTCTCCGATTTAATAATTGCAGGATATATAATAGCTGAAAAATTAGGCCTTTTTACAATCACATTGTTGAAATTAGGAATGGACAAAATTTTTAAATATTCTTAAATATTCTTGCATATTATGACATATTTTTAAATTTCGTCGTAATAAAAAATTCTATATTCAAATACAAAAATTATTTATCGTTATGTCAAATAGAAATCTTTCAAATTAATATTTATTTTTAAAAAAATTCGTTGCTATGCTATAAATTATTGTTTGATATTTTTAATGTAAGTACAGATATCTTTCATATTTAATATTTATTTTTTAAAAAATTCGTTGTTGTGATTTATCGTTATTGCAAATGCAAATATTATAAAATATTATCGTTATCAATTTGTCAAATGATTATTATTGCAGCTTGAATTAACTAGGGTTTAATCTCTAAACTATGCTATCGGTTTATAACATTTGTACTAACATTTACTGCTATTTCACAATTCCTATCGCAGGAGAGAATTAGAGCTAGATGCTAATTGGACTATTAAATTCTAATTGGGATATCTTATTTCAGAGGGAAACTTCCTCATATAATAAAATTTTAATACATATAATGTAATACTAAGTATTCTAATGATTCTTAACATATACTTTATCCCTATCATTTTCATCTTTCCTCGAATACCCGAATACCGGGATTGCGGGAATTGTACTACTGATGACCGCAGTATGTCTTGGGATTTTACACATAGACATACTTTTATCTGATTGGTTGATGACCCGGGTAACCTATTTATACATTTTTAAGGTACTTTTTGAGAGCATAATAAAAAAATCGCCATTAAAGCAAATTTTAGCTCTAAACGGACGTAGATATTCACTGTTAAAATTAATCCAAAATAATCCACACCCCAAGAACTATACTTAAGAAGTGAATATTTTCATTATATCCAGCTAATACTAGTTATATTAATTATATGCAAGTTTTTAAATGCCAAAAACGGTCAAAAAATAAAAGATTGTGACGTTACAAAGCTTTAAACTTAAAGAACTTTAAGTATACTACAGTATTTGATATGCTGCAGAGATGGCACCGAAACCTTTTTTGGCGATTCCGAAAGTTTCGGGTTTCGGATTATAGCTTCCGAAACCTTATCCGAAACTCGAAACCTCACCCTCAACCGAAACCCCGAAACTGCCAAAACATCAATAACTTATTTGTTTATTCTCTCCAAAGTCGGCGCCGAAACCCTTTTGTGTCAAATCCGAAGTTTCGGGCTTCGGATTATAACTTGGAACCTTATCCCAACTGAAACCTCGCCCGAAACCCGAAACCTCACCTCATTCGATCACCTGAACCCCAAAAACTACCCAACTTCCATATACATTGATTACATTAATGTATTATATATCTCTTTCAATTATACATCAAATGCACTGATGTATGCTATGTATCTCTTAAATATACATTAATCGCACTGATGTATGTTATATATCTAAAGCTTGCTTTTGCAAGCATCAGTATTTTTTACTTATTACGTAAAAACTAGGTACAATATCAAGTAATAATAAGTAATTAGTACGTCCATATCTACTAATGATAGAATTAATAAGTTACCGCAGAATTAAATCAATTGTTGGTATCAAAAGGCATAAAATACTTATCGATTCATCATTGGCAATTTTTTCTATCGTCCTAGAATTTTGAAATCAGTTGTAATAACGGTATGATATTAAAAATAAAGTTGACCAGCTTTAAAAAAAACCGAACAAACTGAGGCAGTGAAAAAAATTGCCAAAAACATAATTAAAAAAAGATCTATATTATATTATAATTTATTCAAAAATAATTTTACATTTTGGGTTCATTAAAAATGGCAACTTTGTTATATTTTTTGAGTTTGGGATTATAGGTTTGGGTTTCGGTTTATAGTTTCGGGGTTTCGGGTTTCGGAGTTTCGATTTTTTTTAAAAAATCCGAAACTAGTTTCCGATTAGAACCGTTCCGAAACTAGTAGATTGTTTACATAGAAATTTTCTATAGTCGTTGACACGTTTTTTAAAGATATCTTGGCTTCCATTGGGCCTATTTGGATGATTTAACTACCTTTAGAACCGCAACGATGAGCTTAACAACTTTTAATTAGTCGACAAGATCGATTAACTTAGTAAAAAAAATATTTTTACTTGGGCAAACGTAGTATTTACATATATAGTAATTTACATAATGATCTGCATCACGTTACACTATGATCATGCACCTGATAACTGGCGGATCATCAATTAAATGTTCCTGGGAACACTGGGAACATCAAATCTTTAACACTAATCGGGTGTACTATTGCTCTACCTGTGAGTGTCCTTCGGACAATTATACTAGAAAAATGGGAACTATTTAAAGTCCGAAGAACAAATAAAAAATGTTACATCTGATCTAGCCAATAAGCATCAGTTTTATTGTTTTGATTGTTTTTTATGTTACACCTGATCTAGCCAATCAGAATTCAGAATTTGTTAACACACGAACATCGAGTGTACTATTGCTCTAACTGTGAGTGTTTTTCAGACAATTAGCATATATGTTTAAAGTTGTACAATATGGATAACAAAAAATATTTAAGAAATAGCCTTTAAAGATTTTTAAAATAAAATCTCATCAATAATTCAGTGTGTTTTTTATATAGAAGTATCATAATTGTGTAGACTTATATATAGATGATTTGTGTCAAATGATATGCTGATATTAAGCAAGTAAAAAGATACTAAGTATTTGTTTGTATGAAGCTTAAATAGTTAAATAACAAAGAAATTTTAATTTATTATATTAACTAATAGTAGCATCAGTAAAATATTATAGAAAGTTTTGTTTTATTATAAGCAAATATGAAAAGTACTTGATGTATTAACAAAATTATTAGAAATTAAATTCTATAATATATTGTGTTATATTGAAAAAAATATGCAGAATCATATGCAAACTTTAAAAAATTATTAATAGATAAGCATGAACTTAGTATGTAAATTGTAAGTATAGAATATGAACATTCTTTAAAAATTAATATTCAATATATTTAATATATAATGAACACTAAAAAGTTTTTGAGAACAATAAAAATTTAAATTATGCTCTTTTGAGAACATAACTTTCGATTTGAATTTTAAACACTGATCATACTGCTGATTATCGATTACAATATCCATTGTACCTGATCCCCAATCCCAATCTCGATAGATCATAACATCACATGCCTTATTCGACCCATATTGCCATACCACCATTGTACCCCTCATTTCATTATACATTCCACTATCTATTTGTATCCCTTTCACCAAATACAAGGGCTCACCAAAAACTGTACGACAGTAGTTCAATAATAGGTAAAGGTATTATTATCTCGTTAATTTATGAATTAAGGGTCATATATGTCTCTAATAAAGATCATGCTGATTAAAAATAAGATGAAAAGGCCCTCGAGTCAATAGCGGAGTGGTTAGTGCTCCAGGGCACAAACAGGAGTCGCAAGTTCAAGTCCAACGGGCAGTGAAAACTTCACCAGGACTAGTTTGGAAATGATCTTTAAGAGAATTTCTATCTACAATCAAGAATAGATTCATATGGAAGAATTCAATCACCGGTAGTGTTTAAAATTTAAATCCAAAGTTGTGTTCTCCAAAGAACTTAATTTAAATTTTTATTGTTCTCAAAAACTTTTTAATGTTCATTATATATTAAATAAATTGAATATTAATTTTTAAAAAATTTTCATATTCTATACTTACAATTCACATACTAAGTTCATACTTATCTATTAATAATTTTTTAAAGTTTGTATATAATTCTTTATATTTTTTCAACATAAAACAATATATTATACAATTCAATTTCTAATAATTTTGTTAAATTTCAAGTGTTTTTCATATTTGTTTACAATAAAACAAGACTTTCTATAATATTTTACTGATGCTATTATTGGTTAATGTGATAAATTAGAATTAAATTACTTTGTCATTTAACTATTTAAATTTCAAACTAACAAATACTTTGTATCCTTTTGCTTGCTTAGTATTAGCATATCATAGTATGTATATACATATGTACATATGAATATACATATATATATTTATGCAGAATTTTGTCATAATTAAATTATATTATCAAATTGATGAACATTTTATATAATTTATTGTTCTTATTAATAAATTTAGAACATAAAAATTTTATAAATGTTCTCTTTGAACTATCAAATAAGAGAACCTTTTCTAAATATCAATGTTCTTAAAAAAATTCAAATGTTCATTGAGAACTATGAGAACTTTGAATTTTAAACACTGATCACCTGTATAGCCACAAAACCGGGATGACCAGAAAAGGTGTAATCGGTCAACAAATGATGTTAATATTGAGAGAGCTCACTATAAAAGTAGAAAAAAAAGGGGGGCACCTAATGGTTCTTTACCGACCAAAAATAGAAAGTAGTTCCCAAGGCAAACGAAAAACGGTTGACCTATATAGCGTACCAGTAGGATTTGTAGTTCCTTAATGCTACCTATGATCTGATAGGTACAGGGCACCAGATATGGTAGCTTGCTAGAGTTAGTCAGGATAAATAGACTATAGGAAAGAGGTATAGTTTAGCTAGGAAACCTCTAATATATATATAATGTAATATAAAATTGATCTTAATAAAGTGTGTCACTTGATGTCCCCAGATAATTGCTATCTTGGGGTTAAAAAAAAAAATAAGATAGAATTATTTTAATACTTTTCAAAATGTAATAAATAAACAATAAAAATAGCTTTGTTAATAATTTATTTGCAACTGAATTTTTAAGGGTAAAGTCCAATGTTGATCATTTTCATATAAAATTGATGTACGAAAAAAATTTATATAGGTATTACAAAAACGCTACATATAAAAATTTTTTAAATTGCAATCAATTTTAATCAAAAATTGGTAGCGGATAGATCAAATTCTTCCTTTTATAGTAGTGAAACTTTAAATACTTGTACTATTTAAAAAAACCTATATTTATATATCATAAAGTTCTCTGTGGCGATCCCAAATTCTCTGTAGTGACACAAAATTGATGATCCTGATTGGTTTATATCATATGATTTTTGTAACCAATTTGTAATACCCAATCTTTAAACATGTGTTTCTCTGTGAGAGTTAACCAATTTTAATAATTTTACTATAGTTAGAATCAGAAAAACCTATTCTACAATTTTTTTTAGAAATTAAAGTAGTTTACTTAATATAATATTTTTTAATTTTAAAAGAAAAAAATTTTACCGTTTGTTTTATATATAATTTGCAAATAGTGTACATGTGACAAATGCTTCTTTGCATATATTTATTAATTTGTTAGACTTCTTTATGTGTATTTTTTTTTGTTTCCTGTATTAAAGCGACAAATATTTTTTGAAATTATATATTACAAACATATGAATATCTTCCTATGAGCTTTTACACTGGTTTTGCTATAGCAATACTGAAAAAGAGCGGGTACAGATTCTATACATCCCAGGTAATAACACAGATATGGAAGATAAATAATAACCTTTAACTTATAATTAGACAAATATTGGATCCTTAAAGTGAGGCAGATTACATAACATGTCATTTTCCATTGATATTAAGGCTAGAGTCATCTTGAGTTAAGATTAGAAAACTTTAGTGACTGTCCCAAATATAAAAAATAGGTACACCTGCTAACCAACCAATCAGAATATTAAATTTTTAAAAAAATGATATCGAAAAAATTTAATTTGTGACATTCTGCATTTTACGGAATGCTGCAGAAATCACAGAATTAAATTGTAAACACAGAATATATTGAGAATTGCAAGCAGGACCCTGAAATATACATAGATAGGTCAGGTATGAGTTTGTTTATTTTTGAGGGGTTTTATGCAGATCTTTTCTATATATAGTAATTTTTGCTTATTTTTGAAGTTTTTTTGCAGATTTTTATTTTTTTAGTAACCCTATAATTAACCTGACCTATTTATATATATTTCGGGGTCCTTAGCAAGCACATAGTTGCCACAAAAAGTGGGATTTATAAAGTATTTAGTTTTTTTGTAAGTACAAGGCTCTAAAAATATAACTTCTAAAAGTTCTAAAATAAATAAATCTGAAATGCGGCGAAAAGTTTTTTGCCTAATAACCGAAATAATCCAAAGACAAATGACAAATTGATTGCAAAATATTCAAGATTTCAATATAGTGCAAATTTATATTACATTTTAAGCAGTTCGCAAGGTACAACATACTAAAATTTCATATAATTTCATTAGATCATATGGAAGATATGCGGGAAATTTGATGAATTTCTATTTTTGGATTTGGCCAAAAATCAATTTTTGGATTTTTTTGGATTTACTAAAAAACTCATTTAACCTAGCTGCCATACAAAAAATGGGCAGATATTTGGCCTGCATTAAGTAATTTAGGCTAATAATCTTTAAAATTTTTAATTTTGGCTGAAAATTAATTTTTTTTAATTTTTTAGTCACAAAAAAGAAAATTTTTTAAAAAATAGACCTGCTCTATGGTAAAATTGGCTTAAGAACATTTTTCACTTAGTTAGCAGATGAAGTTTATTAATAGAATTTTGTATAATTTTGCTTAATTTTTTTTATCTGCGCATTTTTTGTGCAGCAGCTATTTATTTTTAATTAAAAAACTCATTAAAGATCGTACTTGTTTTGGATTAGCTTAAAATTTTGCTCACATGTAGTATGACATTGTTCCAATATTGTGCAATATAAAAAGGCTAGTTTTGTATAACATATTAGTATAATAATATGTGTCCTTTTTTTTCTCACAAAACAATAGGTATACACCTTCTATTCCTTTTTTAAGCTACAATATTCAATGTTAGCTTCCTACTACGCCTTTTAATTTCTTGGATGCTAGTTCTCTACTTTACCAAAATCTACAATACAGTCTAAACTAATTACTCAAGAAGCTTTTGAGCTTATCAACACACTTGATACTTAATAAGCAAGTATATTATATTATTAACAATGTTATTATACCTATTCTTGAGTATTGTATTCACAATATAATTCTTCCTCATTCAACATGTAACAAAACCCTTTCTAAATATCTTCTGTTGCTAAATACAAAGCAAAGCTTGCCAAAAATACACCTAATAGCACCATGCTTAATCACAATATATATGGAATAAAAAATATTTGGAATATACAATTACAACATCATCTCTCTACCTTTTTACTTTGACTTAACAATCCTTATTTACTTGTTAGTAGTACACATATCCAATTACAACAATTACAAAACAATCTATGGTCTACTACCAATATACTAAACACTCTAATCCTATTATTGATGGTCATAACAAAACATACTACTACTTTTAAGATAATTCAGCTTCTTAATCATTTAGAATCTTCTATATCTGCACATGCTGAAATTCTATGTCCATTTACTATCAACCTTCCCTATACCTCACTTGAATCCTTTCTTCACCATCATCCCAATATATAACTTTTAAACGTCAACTATGCTCAAAGCATATTTTATTTCTAGAGCAACTTACTTCTTATGATAACAACTCTTCTATCTTGGTCATATATTTCTTCTAGAATTCTTAACCTTATACCTGGAAAAATACTTGAAAACAAAATTTTATCCAATATTAATACCTGTCATATTAACTCCTCTTTACATCTCTCTAATATTAATTCACATTCATTTCAAACTGGTCACTTTAATCCTAAATCCAAACCTTGGCTCATTTCCTATCTTGAGCAGGAAATTATAATCAGAAAAGCTTGACAATTTAACTATACTACTAATACTATTTCTATAACACATTGGAATATTCACACTGATTATAGCTTTACATTCCTATACCCTACTCATGATATACATTGCACACCCTGCTTAATTCAAATAGAATCCAGAATGCCTGCACTTTAGATATATCAGCTACTATATCCACCAAATTTTTAGGTAGAAAAACCTATACTATCTTACAAACAAACTTCAACTTAATGCCAATTAACTTGATTTGCTATATTCTATTGCATTTTGTCATTTTATTAATACTCCTTCCCTTCCCCAAATCATAATATACAACAACCCTATTTTAGATATTTTTTTAACTTCTTCAGCTACTACAAAACTCCAATCTATAGCACAATCTAATTCTCTACTTTCAAATTTTTGTTTCTATACTAATAGTTTAGTTATTAATATCTCCAACCCAAGATGCTCTATGGGAATTGCATGGATTCAAGTTTTTAACAACAATATTTCTCATTCTTTCTCTGCAAAAATTCAAAACTGGCCATCTTCATACAAAGCTGAACTAATTGCTATACTATCTGCAATTTGTACTTGCCCTCGAAATAGTAATATAGACATATATACTGATTCTCAATCCATCATTTCAAAATACAATACACTTACTTCACATACTCACGATCACAACAAACTTTATTCATACAATTACTGGCCTATTTGGCATACTCTTTTTAATCTTATCAATTCATACTTTTTCAATATTACACTTCACAAAGTGCAAGTACATAGCAACAATGAATACAACAATAAAGCTTATGAACTTGCAAAAAGCCATTTTTACTCACTCATTCTAGAATTCCGGTACTATAATATTTATAACCCATCTTTTACCTTTATTTACAAAAAACATAATATTGAGCAACCAACATGCGTGCTATAAAAAATATCTGCAATGCACATACTATTGCTATGTAGTTCTCTTAATACAGAATGCAACAAATTATTCCTCTTTCTCAACAAATTGATTGGAATACAACCTGGCTATATCTCAATCACAATCACAAGTGCACCTATAACTATACCAATTTCCAACTTTGCTCTCAAAAATCATTTTGAATTAAATGTATGCTACATATGCTTTCTACCCTTTTCTACTTTCTTTCTACAAACCTTTCTCTTCAAATACATCCTATTTGTATTACATGCAATTAAACAGATCACCAACTCCACTGGCTACTTTGCCCAGATTCAAACAATATATCAGCTATTATCCAAAATGCAATTAGAAACTTTTCCTTTTCAGACTTAACAAATATAATATCTAATGAACTACAGCAACTACGTAACAATCTCATAACACACTACTGTTTTTCTCCTATACAACCTGTACCCTTTATTACTACAACTTTTTATACTACAATTCAAGGTTTTGTCCCTATATCACTTATCAACATTGTATCTTAATATACCTCCTACAAAAATGCATCTAATACTATTGTTAAACTCCTCTTGCTTATTTCACAAAAAATTCATGAACAGTTATGGAAACCATATTGTATAAAACTCGCAAACTGGAAATCTTTACAAAATCTGATACAACAACCTCCTTACTCTATATCTGCTAAATCTATATACACATTCTTATACAACAAAGCTCTATACACCTACAATTGTATATGTGGCCTACCAGACCAATTACATGAAAACAATGCAAATACTTGCTCACCTCTTGGGCTAACACTTAGACAAATAGACATTTGGTCATACAATTGGATCAAATATAGCTGTCCTACTAACTCTATTCTCCACATCCAAATCTAGGTGTGTTTTAACTAGTCTAGTAGGTTTAGGTTGCAGATAATTTAGATAGAATTAGTTTATCTATAGTCTGAGTCTTAATTCTTGTATAATAATATGTAATTCGCAAAACTCCTTGAGGAATCTTACACATTTTATTAATAAAGATAAAGGCAAAACCTCACCTTAACAACAAAAAAAAACAAAACAAAACAATAGGTAGTCGTAAAGATTTAGCAGAAGACCAAAGAGGTGCAATAAATTATGGTCACCAGCGAGGTGTGTTGATTTGTACCATCACAGCAGCTGTTAGATGCAGCAAATCCATAGTACAAAATATTATTCAAGAGTTCATTAGGTGGGACAAAGGCAAAAAAAAGGCCTGGATTTCCTAAAAGTTATAGATTAATGTACTACCTGAGTATTATTATAAGCTAATTACAAACATGCCTAATCAGAAAGCTGCTTGTATTAAAGCAAAAGGAGGATCTATAAAACATTAAAAGAAATATTTTTTTTATATAAATAAATAAATTTTTGAATTTGGATTTTTGGTAAAATAAAAAAAACTATATTTACAGTTTTTTTGCATAATTTCTGTGTAATCTAATTAAATTATACAAAAATTTTAGTATATTATATTTAGGGATCTACCAAACACATAACATAAATTTCATGCAGTTTTACTTACCCAATCTCGAGTAATAAATTTTTAAAAAGTGTTCACAATAATATAGTAGGCTACTGTATTTAAATTTTAGAAAAATTGCCACTGCTAATTTCTTAAAAGACTGCAAAAATTTTCTCAAATGTTGAATAAAAATTTTTCTACAACAACTCAACAAAAATTCAATAAAAATTTTTTAAAATAAATTTTGCTATTTTATAAAACTGATTTAAAAAAATTTCTATTGTCAAAAATTTTTATTTAAAAGTTTAAAAAATTTATGTTATGCTATTATAAATTAGGAAATTTTCTCAAATTTGAACAAAATTTTTATACCAACTACTTTATAGAATTCAATAAAATTTTTTTAAATAAATTCTACTAATTTATAATATTGATTTTAAAAAAATTATATAAAATTTTTTAGATTGTTGCAAGAAATTTGTACAAGAAAAATTTAATTTAGATAGTTTATATACATTAAGTATTATATAATATTTGATACATGCAAAATCACATGATCTGGTATGTGTTTGTCAATGCAAAACTTATGTTTTAAGACTTCTGCACTTACTTTTTTGATACTCCTAAATGTACCACAAAATTTATATACTTTTTTGATACTAATATCATGTACAGATTAGGGTTCCAAGCTCTTACCTGGATAACTGTGAAACTGAGAACCCAATCTGAAAAATTACTATCCGGGTCATATTTTTGACAAACTGGTTTAAATATATAAACGGGTCATCCATCAATAAATAGGTTATCTATCAATAAACAGGTCTCCTATCAATAAATGGGTCTCCTGTCAATAAGTCATAGGAGGACATGCTTTTTTATACAAAATTTCTTTAAAATTATGTATTTAGTTGTATTGTCAACTTAACTTTGCTAATCAGTTATCCAGGTTATCTAAATATAGCCAGTTGATCTATTTTATTCGAATAGTTAAATCACCTGATTACAACCAGGTAACCCATTTTAATCAGGTAACTGGTTTAGTTTTGGGTATCCAGTTGAAAAAGATAATTAACCTGACAGGTTACAAATAGGGATTTTCAAACCAGTTTGGAACCCTAGTACAAATTACTATTACCAACAAGCTTTTTTAAAATTGTACTCTAATTACAAACCTGACCCTAATAACAATAACTTATTAAAAAATGATCTATAAGAAAACCTACATAGGTTTAATAAATAACTTGATTGAAAATTAAATATACTGTTTTTAAAAAGTTTAGTTGCTTTATTATATTTTTATTTTTAAACTTTTTAGTTTCAACCAGTTTTACAGGTTTTAACAAAAATTGTATATATTTTTTAAAATAATATTTATATAATAAATTTTTCTTAAAAAAAGAATAAATCGATTTTACATATAATGTTTTTTTAAATAAATAAAAATTTTTAGAAAAAAACTCTATTCACATAATATAAATTTTAAATACAGTATACAGTACACCCTGTCAAAACTGATCCTGTCAAAACTAATAGCCTTCCATAACTGATAAAAAGATAATTCACCATATTGGTTCCATAATTCAAATCAGAGAACCTGTCATTTCTGATAACTGATACTCAAAATATCAGATATCTATTAGAGTTCTATAAGATATAGGATTTGTAGATAAAATTAATCAATTTAATTGGCTCAAATCCGATTTTGTGTAACTAAATATGTATAAATAAATATAATTTGGCCAATTATATTTAGATAGAATCATGTGACTATTAGGCTATTAGTATTTTTAAATCTGATAACCTTTCAAAGCTAATACAAAACCTTTCCACCATGCATACTAGTTTTGACAGGATTTACTGTATTATTAAATATTTGTGCTTTTAAAAACTTTTAGTGTAATTTAAATTAGTTTATTTTAGGTTATTACTTACTATATTAGCATTAGATTTATTAAAAAAATTTTCATAAAATTGGTTTCTTTAGATTTTTAAATAACAGATAATTTTTAACTAAATTGAATACTTTGTTTTGAATTTTCAAGATTGTATCAAATCATATTTGTTGTATAAATTATCACATAAAGATAATATTATAAAAGTATATAAATTCTGAAGTACATCTAGGAGTATTAAAAAAGTAAGTGCAAAAGTCTCAAAAATGTAAGTTTTCTCCATAGAAGGTCCAAATTTTTTATAGTGATACTAGGTAGAGATCCTAATTTTCTGCTGCAACAAACCTCCAAATTTTGCCTACTTTACACTTTGAATTATGTGAATTATAGTCACCACTCTCTAATCCAAACCTCTCTAAACTGAACACTATTAAACTCTCTCTAAACTGAACAAAATCTCTTAGAACATTTGTAAATTTTATTATAAAGTTCAGATAAGCCATATATAAACTTTTTGAAAACTGAACTTTTTCAAATTTTTATATAGTAAAAAAAAGCAGTTCTGACAGTTCAGATTAGGGAGAGTTGACTGTATATGATAAATTTTTTATTATTATGCTACGTTCATATAGATCAGATATAAATATATTGTTATAGAACGATAGTTTATTATATTACCTTATTATTTTATTATTTTATTTTTATTATTATATTTTATTATTATATTGCATTATATTATTATCTTGAGAAGTTAGAATAGTTGATACCGCTTATAACGATTATCACGCTTATAACGCTTATAACGATTATCACGCTTATAACGCTTATAACGATTATCACGCTTATAACGCTTATAACGATTATCACGCTTATAATGTTTATGACGCTTATAACGCTTATGACGCTTATAATGCTTATGTTGCTCTTGTAGATTATAGTGTTTATCATTGTAAATTAACGCTTATAACGCTTATTCTAAAATGTATTTAAAGACACAGAATTTCCCTTAGTCAAACTAGACCAAGACATCCCACTTCTCTTATACTTAATATACATCTTGTACTGGGATTTCTTAGGAACAAAAACCTAAGGATAGCCCTATCTTAGATTATTAATAAAGAAACTATTTATCTGAATAACACCAAGTTTATTATCAAGTAATAGTAAAATCGATAATTCCTCATTGAATACTCTCACGAACTGCCCTTAGAGAAGAGTATAATTTCTTACAGACTAAGGAATTATACCTACCTCTTGGACACCACTATAAACCGATAAAGGATCCCTGTAGCCGTGTTGTTGTTATAGTAAGGAGTGAAAGAAGGCCTCCCTACTGTAACAATATAAAATATGTAATTACCAGAGTTGTATATTTGTTATTATAACTTTTTATTATTATCATTATTGTAAGTACTAAACCCCTATAAGTAACTTACTAATAAAACTACAAAATCTGTGTAATATAAAATATGAAAAGAATCATGTTTACAAAACTATCTTTTGTACCTTACAAAAAAATTCTCTGCAAAATTTTAGTATAAAACCACACAAAGTAAATTTTTCATTTTGTATAATCTGCTGATCTTTTTTTAAAAAATTTAATCATGCCAATGATTTCATTTTATATTTAATTTTTCTTTGGTATCACCTAATGGTGGCACCTTAATTTTCTAGAGTTATTTAATAAAACTGAAAAAAAACTCTAAAATTTCCTGGGTGTGAACATGAGCATATTAATTTATAGTAGATTAATAATATACCAACTGAAATTTTGGAACAGTATTTTATGCAAAACAAAAAATTAACTTGTATAGCCTAATACTAGATTAATATATGTATTTTGTTAAATTTTTATACTATAATGGTATGTTTTATTACTTAACATTTGACCGTTATTTGAAATTTCAAATCTAATAATTATATTTCGTACTGTTATACTCAAACTACCTCTAAAATGGTTTAGTGAAACTGGGTTCAAAATAATTGAATGCCTTATGTATTTAATAAATTAATGTGATAGCATATAGAGGTTTTTATGTGATTTGCTTTTATAAAAAGGGAAATTCTAAGCATCTCTAGCTAGAGATGCCTAGTTTATATATCTCTGCCCACTTGGACCAATCAAAGACCAAGTAAATCACATGACTAAAGCTCATGTATTTATCCGATTGCCGATGCAAGGTCAAACGATCTAACTATGCATCGCCGGATACTAACACAAGATCAGATCATCGATCTAATTAAAGGTTTGTTTTTTTTTTGATCTAATTTGATCTATTTTTCTGTTTCGCTTTGTTTGTGTTGTAGGTTTAATTTTTTTTCGTTGGTTTTGTTTTTTCTTAACTAACACTTTTTTCTTCGAGTTAGTAGAGTCGCCGTAGGTGTCGTTATTTACGAAATATGACTTTCGTCATTTCAGCACCGTCTTTGTAGTGACTCCAAATCGGCAAAGGAAGATTTTGCTCTGTACATTTAGCAACCTATGTTGGATGGTATATGAAAAGTTGAAACATTAACGTTTCAGTTCTTCGTTTATGGAAGGGCTTTTATCATTTCGGTACTGTTGGTTTGTTTTTTTTTCTTTTCTCAAATTAATTGCTGTTGTATATAGTAATTTCGGGCTTCATTTCAGTGCTATAGTTAGTGATTTCCGTTTCAGTTGTTTTGGGTTGATAGTGACTTTGGGCTTCGATGTTCTTGGACTTTGCCGTTCCGTTGGCATTGTTTGTAGAGGTTTTGTTGATGTCTTTTGTGGAGGTTTCGTTGACGTCATTTGTAAAGGTTTCATTGCCGTCGTTTGTGGACGTCGTTTGTGGAGATTTCGTTGGTGATTTTATGATATTCTTATTGGTAAGTCTTGTGTTTTTGATTTTTTTTCTTGGCTTATTTTTTTTTTTCTAGAATAATTGGTTCGCTTTGTCGTTTCGGTGTCGTGTTTTTGGATTTGGCCGTTTCGTTGTTCTTGAGTATGAGTAGGGTGGAAGTTTGTAGTGGTTTTGATATGCAAGTCAATTTTTATTAGTATCGTGAATACTTTGGCATTGTGTTGGTTTTTTTAAAGCACGAATTAGTATCGTGTGACAATTTTTAGTTTTTCTTTTTTTTCTATTATATTGTAATTGTCTGTGTTTAATAAATTAAATATTTTAATAAAGTATGTTATATTGGCTTTGTGGGATCTAAACTGAGTTGATTTTTGTGTAGGTACTAATGCTATGGCTGCATATGATTGATTTTGTCATGACTTTGCTCAAATTTTTTAAAAAAATTGGCATAGCTTCTATTTTGATAGATGTTTTGACTTTTCTCTAACTTTAGCGAAGATATCTCTAAAACCACCTGTCCAAATTCGATGAAATTTTTTTATTTGAATTCAATGGATCCATAGAATTCAAATAAAAAAATTTTTATCGAATTTGGTCAGGTGGTTGTGAAGATATCTTCGCTCAAATTTTTTAAAAAAATTGGCGTAGCTTCTATTTTGATAGACGTTTTGACTTTTCTCTAACTTTTAGCAAAGATAACTCTACAACCACCTTATCAAATTCGATGAAAATTTTTTTATTTGAATTCAATGGATCCATAGAATTCAAATAAAAAAATTTTTATCGAATTTGGTCAGGTGGTTGTGAAGATATCTTCGCTCAAATTTTTTAAAAAAATTGGCGTAGCTTCTATTTTGATAGACGTTTTGACTTTTCTCTAACTTTTAGCAAAGATAACTCTACAACCACCTGACCAAATTCGATGAAAATTTTTTTATTTGAATTCAATGGATCCATAGAATTCAAATAAAAAAATTTTTATCGAATTTGGTCAGGTGGTTGTGAAGATATCTTCGCTCAAATTTTTTAAAAAAATTGGCGTAGCTTCTATTTTGATAGACGTTTTGACTTTTCTCTAACTTTTAGCAAAGATAACTCTACAACCACCTGACCAAATTCGATGAAAATTTTTTTATTTGAATTCAATGGATCCATAGAATTCAAATAAAAAAATTTTTATCGAATTTGGTCAGGTGGTTGTGAAGATATCTTCGCTCAAATTTTTTAAAAAAATTGGCGTAGCTTCTATTTTGATAGACGTTTTGACTTTTCTCTAACTTTTAGCAAAGATAACTCTACAACCACCTGACCAAATTCGATGAAAATTTTTTTATTTGAATTCAATGGATCCATAGAATTCAAATAAAAAAATTTTTATCGAATTTGGTCAGGTGGTTGTGAAGATATCTTCGCTCAAATTTTTTAAAAAAATTGGCGTAGCTTCTATTTTGATAGACGTTTTGACTTTTCTCTAACTTTTAGCAAAGATAACTCTACAACCACCTGACCAAATTCGATGAAAATTTTTTTATTTGAATTCAATGGATCCATAGAATTCAAATAAAAAAATTTTTATCGAATTTGGTCAGGTGGTTGTGAAGATATCTTCGCTCAAATTTTTTAAAAAAATTGGCGTAGCTTCTATTTTGATAGACGTTTTGACTTTTCTCTAACTTTTAGCAAAGATAACTCTACAACCACCTGATCAAATTCGATGAAAATTTTTTTATTTGAATTCAATGGATCCATAGAATTCAAATAAAAAAATTTTTATCGAATTTGGTCAGGTGGTTGTGAAGATATCTTCGCTCAAATTTTTTAAAAAAATTGGCGTAGCTTCTATTTTGATAGACGTTTTGACTTTTCTCTAACTTTTAGCAAAGATAACTCTACAACTACCTGACCAAATTTGATGAAAATTTTTTTATTTGAATTCAATGGATCCATAGAATTCAAATAAAAAAATTTTCATCGAATTTGATCAGGTGGTTGTGGAGATATCTTCGCTCAAAGATTTGAAAAATTTTATTTTTCTTTTCTGTAAATCGTTTGACAAGAGATCGTAATTCCGGATTACACAAAAGTAGCCGACCTGTCCGGCATTATCATACGGTCAAGTGATCGACAAAAATGGAGGTCACATGACTTTTTTGAATTTTAATTGGTTGAAAGGCCAGAGATATATAAGTTATATATCTCTAGCTAGAGATG
The DNA here is from genome assembly GCA_003550325.1 of Gigaspora rosea. NCBI lineage: Eukaryota > Fungi > Glomeromycota > Glomeromycetes > Diversisporales > Gigasporaceae > Gigaspora > Gigaspora rosea. Next base: position 19,546 of record QKWP01000306.1, on the reverse strand, counting down.
CCTAGAAGAACCCTTATAAAAATGGCAAATAGCTAAATGTATATAAAAATACAAATATAGTCCGGTGCAAAAAGATTTGTACCTCAAATAGCTCTGATTCAAATATTTTTTGTACAAATTAATTTTTGATTTGTTTAATTTAATATACTTATTAGGTTACCGAATTAATAAAAATAAAATTATTTTGATTATTTTATTGATAAAATAAAAAAATTTATTAATAGTAACTTTTTTTAACAATATTCACTATATAATTTACTATAGTAATCTATAGTAATTTATATATACATATATATAGTAAAAAAAATCAAATTACCTCACTTTAAAGCTAATTTCTTCACAACTAGTAATTCAATTTTGCTCAAATTTTAACTATATCTTTATCATATGCACATTAATGCACTTGCATAGTACAACTTCATAGAACTGCATATTGGTTGCGAAAATATTTAAAATATCTTTTTTTTAAAAAAAAATTTTTTAATTTTTTTTTGAATACAGCAAATTGTACATGCAAAAATTATTAAAATAAAACAATCTTAAAACAATAAAAATAATATAATAAGTTAGATTAAACCCTATTTTTTATATTAAAAAATTTTAATAATTAATCAAAAATATAAAAACTTTTACTAAGAGTTAAAATTACAAAACTTTTTGAAGTACAAATCTTCATGCACTGGACCATAGTTATAAACAGTTTATAATAAACAATAACTAAAAAGTACTAATCTCTATGAAATGTGAAGACACTTACAGAGTTATGTGATCAATATTGTTAATTACTAATAATTTAATCAATTCTAATCAAATTACACATGTATAAAGACACAGTGTCAGTTTATTTAATAAATCAATGCATGAAAACATAATTCTTTATGAGTTATTTATTAGACAACTACTCTAGTAAACAACTATTTTGTTTCAGGGTGAGACTCGATATAATTATATATTCTAATTACATGGTTTGTGATTGAAAATATCTATGATATTTGCTATATATCGATGATATACTAGATCTATGTGATATATAAAATTACTAATATCTTTGTAATCCATGTGATCAAAAGGATCTTTGTGATTAATGTGATCTTTGTGATTTTTTGGCTTTTGTGTTCACATGTTTGAATATTCTGTGACATACCTAACTAATAATATTTTATGGTAAATTCTAGGGCTAACAGTACAATCAAATGCTAATTTCCAATAGAAACTTGGAAGAAATTAATAAACCCAATATTACTTGATCTTTAATTTTGACTATTTTATATGCAGATTATGCTTTATTAATTATATGAAATATATCTTGATATGCAAATATGCTATTGCATATGCTTCTGCGGTAAAATCTGAATTATGCACATATTATACTATCACAGATCTGTGGTATCCTAATACTAGAGTACATTCTAAAATAAACCAATCTGCAGGTTGATAGCATAGTGGTTGCGCTCCCAGGTTCACAATTGCAAACTTGGCAGTTAGAGCTCTATTAAGAATAAGAAAACTATATGAGGTCACAAAATAGATGAATTGAGCCAGAATTATAATTGTAAATTCAGCCACTTTCTCCCAAGTACTACTTAGAATACTTCCGCTAAAATTCTAGTTAAAAAAAAGAATTTAACCTGTTCTGGTAAAATCTTTCAGTAGAAGATAGATAATCTGGTTAAATCTAGTTAAAAAAAATTAGACATTTCTAGTTAAAGCCTCTAATAGTAAATAGATCAACCAGTTAAATCTGGTTGTGTACAAAAAAAATTAGACATTTCTAGTTAAAGCCTCTAATAGTAAATAGATCAACCAGTTAAATCTGGTTGTGTACAATAGAATTAGAAATTACTATTAAAAGTAATAATGTATATAGATCCCAGACATGTAGGAGACCTGGTTTAGAAGGCCCTATAAAATTAAGTAAATACTAATAAAGTACGCCTACTTGGTGTCCTGCAGCAGTAATGCTCAGGGAATTAAAAAAAATAAAACAAAATTACATGACTTCTGACCAATCAATTTATAGAATTTTGATGATCTTCAGTGAAGCAAAACAAGAAAGTAAAGCGAAACCTTGAAAAATACAAAAAACAGCTATCAAGATCTACATTAGTTGGTTAATTAAAAATGTCAGGAAGGAAATTTTGCTTATACACAACTATCTATCTAGCCCTAATCTAATATGGCCCTAACCCTAAAGTTAATTTAATAAAGAATAAATTGAATAAAGTAGCTGCACAATGATGTCATGCAAAACCAGAAACATAAATTATTAATTACTATATAATTAAGATACTCTTTTTGATTTAATAATTTTTAAAACTAAATGATAATGATTTGTAATATAGAAAATTGGTCATGCAATGTTCTTTAGAAGTAAATAATTGGCTGTCATGTGGTATGCAGTGGTATGTTGCAGCCAATTATTTAATATGACAAACTAAATTTGTTGATAATTATAAATGCATGATCTAATATCGATATTGTCGTACAATTTATGAACATGCTTTACAAGTTGTGGTTGGCTGAGTATGTAAGTTTGTTGTGCTTGCAAAATAACTCACAGAAAATAACAAACTATAAAGAGTTTGTAAGTATGGCCATACAATCATATTGATAAATACATCATTCAGAATTCATACAGCATTTAGGATTCATTCAGTTTTGTAGTAACCATCATTAAGACAGTTATGCCTGCATTACTAGTTCTAGTTCAAACTGAACTTTAATGCAATATAACCCCTTTTTGTATTATATTTATTTCAAGACAGCATGAAATGGGTTGTTTCAAGAAGAGTGAACCCAATAATGATCTCAAATTATATTTTTCTCGATTTAATCACATATAATTTAGATTGGCAAAAAAAGTAAAAAAATATCAGGTAATATTTATGAATTGGATGATGCTTAAATCCATGTGACCCCCATATTCTAAAATTTTCAAATCTCATATAACTAATTACACTACGTAACAAAACAATCAAATGCTATAAGCGGCTAGAGGCAAAAAGCTTCTATAAAACTACTAACAAAAAAATTTTTTACCTCATGATTAGGATTAGGGTTAGGGTAGACTTTTTGATATGGGTTCGTATTATTTTGCCAACAATCACTTCACTGATATAACATTTTACCGACAAATACTCACCAACAAGTTCATTTTACTGACAGTTTGCTTTACTGAAGTTTATTTTCACTGGCAAGTTATTTTCAAAAAGCACCTTAACTTTAGCCCTAATTCTACCTAATTATACCTGACCCTAACAACAATGACCAGAATTACTTTGTCGGTGAAATAAAATGTCGGTAAAATGAACATGTCGGTAAATAATTGTTGGTGAAGTGATTGTCGATTAATTGATAGCCACACTTATGATATAGCTAGAAGGTCTTTTATATATATAATCAAGTGTCCAATCAAAATTCTCAGGTGATTATATCGAGAGTGTCACAATTTGTGATCATCACTGGGTTCACTCTTCTTTAAGTGTCCCCGTGAAATCAACAAGTTTATACCATTCTTAAATTGATTGACAAAGATATAAGCTATACACAGCCACAAAGTTTTATCAAAATTAACTGGTGGAAAAGTTCGAATAAAGATTCACAAAAACCTGAAAAAACCTTGTATGCACAAAGATAAGTATGGATAAGTTATAAAAACTGTGTTGATACATATAACCTTTATACATGTAGAGCTTAAATAAATAGAGTTATAAACGAGTGAAATAACCATTTAGGGTTATAACTAATCAGTGGACAGTATTTGTACACACATTTCACTTTTCAGATAACCATACACTTCGTTGCATTTCGTTCCTGGTATAGTACTATGTGATGTATATTGTGATGCTTAAGTGCAGAAATTCACGTTTTGCTGCGTTTGGCATGTTGTCTAATCATATATAAGATTTTGTGGATGCACATCACTTAACTTGCTATAATAACCATAAAACGTTTAAATTTTTAGACAATTTATTAATAAACTTATAATAAAAACTATAAAATTGAATTCATGTATCTAAAAAAAATCGCAATAAACGCAATTTGAGTAGGGCAGCTGGCGCAAGTGGCATACTTTATGCGATAAAGAATATTGAAGAAGAAAATATAGGCCGAACCAAATATGATAAGAGGTTTAGGAGTATTATTAATTTAGTATTAATTTAATGAATATAATGTAGGTACTGTACGTATAAAGAGAATAATGCTGAGGAGAGAAAAGAAGATAATCTGGCAATCGATTGGTTATATTATACATTGTAATTGTTTTGAGTGATAGAATAGAATCTTATAGTTAATGTTCATGATAAATTAAATTTATTCCATTGAATCAATCATAATATTATATAATAGTAAATTAATAAATGACAAATATCATTTATTCCTTGCGAACTTTGGAATTGCTTAGGATATCAGTACCGGATGAAGATGTTGCGATTAAGATTCAGAAAGCTCAAAACATGATAATGAAGGCACGACTACACTTTTTTAACAGGTCTGTGAAACTTCAGCACCAGCAATATTATGAAAATAAAGAACTATTGTATTTAATCGGTTTAACCTTACAAGATTCTATTTAATGATGTTGATTGAGCGCATAAAAACGTTACCAATTCACATTCGGAATCACTCACATTCAAATAAAACAGAACAGTACCCATCAACAATTTCATTAACATTTTTATTAAACGTTGTTCTCTTTTTTATCATATAAACTCCAAAGCGGGTTAAGAATAAAACCGTGGGAAGGAGTAATCTAAAGTCATATTAATTTTTTTTTTTATAAATATGTAATTGTATTTTTTTTTTATTAGTTTTTAAAGCCTGAAAATATTTAAGTCTAAATCCTCAAAGTCTGATGGAAAACTGGGTTTTAAATAGGCAAATGCATTTTCTTGAAAAAAAATCATGTTACAAATGTCTTATTCAATATTTTTTGCAATATCATTACGTCACTTCCGTAATTTTTGTATTTTATTTTGTAAATATCTGCAAAGTTAAAAGAAGCCAATGAGAGTTTCCTTTAATTAAGTAGTTACTGGAGATTAGGCAACTCTTTAAGAGAATAAAAATCATTAATCTGTAAATAATCAACGTAATATTGATCGAGTTATAGCTAATTCGGATCATTTGAATAAGTTTATCATTCGAATTTATATTGAATTTTAAAAGTTAAATTACTATTTACAAGAAATGTTTATTTCACAAATCTTATTAAATATGTAAAATTTTTGACTCACGAGTAAAAATTACACGATTCGAATCATTATAAATTCGAATTATTCGAGTAACGAATTGACGAGTCCAATCACTAACACTAGTAACCTAAGCATGTCTCAAAATATCCAAATATGCTTGAAATATTATAGAGTTTAGAGATTCACAAACTTTAATTATTACTAGAAAATTATTTAAAGTATATCAAGGAACATTACAGCGATCTTTAACGGAGAGTGAGTTCCGAGATTTGGTTGCTTTTTACATTTTTATCAAATTAACATAAATAGCGTCGATAGTTGCTATTATTGCGAAAAAAAAGGACGAATTACTCTATTATGTCCACTGATAATGTTTTTTCAAGTAGTTATAATATATGAGTCGCTAGTATGCTAATTTTTTAGATGATTAAAATTACTTTTTAAGAAAACATTCTTACAAAAGATCTGCTAACAATCCTTCTTAATTTATTGTGTGTTATTTTTGCATTTTGAAAATGTGCTTTAAAAAATTGTATAAATGCAGAAATTTGATGCAACCATATCGACATGCAACTTACTTCTTGCGTCAAAAATGGCTATGACCGTGACTGATCATCCGTTGCACAAATATGGAAAACAAGGATCAAGAATACTAATATTGTCAAGATTTGCTATCCAATCAGATCCTCAAATTCGGATACACCCTTTCACTTGCCACTTAACCATGCACTTCGTTGCACTCCGTTCCTGGTACTTCCTCGAAAAAGTAATATAGCGTAGCACCGAATACAATTGTAAGTGATTGACCAAATCAGAAGAAAGATAGGAAATTCCTTGTTACGTATTTCTCAATTGAGAATGTTGCAGTAGTTGTATATAAATAGTGTAACTTATCGTTATTTGCATCTCTCTATCATTTCAAAAATGTCAAAATTATTTGAAAAGCTTTCAAATGATTGCCTTGAACTTCTTGATGATAAAGAAGATTTTAATGTAATCATTAATGTTGGGGTGTCGCCAAATAATAAGATATTCCAAGCCCATACTAATATTTTAAGATATAGATCTTTATATTTTCGTAATGAATTATCAAATATTAGTAAAGATAAAAATAATATTAAAACGATTAATTTAAAACATGTTTCTATTCAACAATTTGAAATAATTATTAGGTATTTTTATATTTGGGTGAGCCAGTAAATTAAACCTTTATTTTAAAGGCACAAAATTTACAAGTTTACTAATTTAACGGTTACTCAGTTTATGTATCATGTGTGTATGCGAGAACTAATTTTGAATTATTAAACTTAATATTTTAATAGATATATTTACGGAGGGGTGGTTTTGTTAGAAAAAAATCAAGGTGCATCATTTATTTTTGATCTCATCCTTGCTGCTTCCGAATTTCTTCTTGATGAATTGGTAAAACATCTTGAAGAACAACTGATTAAAGAAAATACACACTGGCTTCGTTTAAATTTTGCTCACATTTATCGTAAAAGTTACCAAAATGAAAAACTTCAAGTATTACAAAAATGGAGCAACGATATTTTGGCAAAGTATCCGGATAAAATTTTTGAGTCAGAAGATTTCACCTCTCTTCCAGAAAAGTCACTAATTAGACTTATTAAACGAGATGATTTACAAATGGATGAAGGAAAAATCTGGGAGTATGTTATAAAATGGGGAATTGATCAAAGTACAGATTTACCAACTGATACAAAAGATTGGTCCCATGAAAACTTTTTGACTTTAAAGAATATTTTACGGAATTGTTTACCTCTTATCCGTTATTTCCATATATCAAATAAAGATATTTTTGACAAAGTGAAACCATATAAAAATATTCTTGAAGAAAATCTTTGGGATGATATACTCCAAAAATTTATTGTTCCAGATAGACAAATATTATCAACAATTCTTCCACCTCGTAAAATTTTAACACCAACATTACCATATAGAGTAACTGAACCATTTTCTTCAACAGTTATCAATGAAGATCATGCATTAGAAATAGCATCATGGATTGATAAAAAAACTGAAGCGTATTCTGTAACTAATAATCCATATAAATTTAAATTACTTCTTCGTGGTACAAGAGATGGTTTTACTGCTCAATCATTTTGGAATTTATGTAATGGGCAAGCAAACACTGTTGTAGTAATGAAGGTTAATGGCACTGATGAAATTCTTGGCGGATATAATCCAATTCAATGGGATTGTTCAGTTAATGGATATCGTAGTTGCAAGGATAGTTTTATTTTTTCTTTGAAAAATGGCACTATTCAATCCTCTATTTTAAGTCGTGTAAAAGCAAATTCACCATATGCGATTTATTGTGGATCTAAATTTTTGGCGGTGGTAATAACCTTTTTATGGGAAATAATTTCAATCAAGCTAATCAATGCTATTGTAATCATGATTCATATGAAAAAGCAATTAAAAACCAAAGCGGCGAATCTTACTTTTGTGTAGAGGAATACGAAGTATTTCAGATTCATAGAGAGTAGAGATATCCAACGAATTGTTTATTTAATATGTGCACAATGCTCTTAATTATTATGTACATTAGTGAAAAATGTACTGATTATTAACAACAAAAGTTGGTAAAGATTTTTATTATATGTGATATCAATATATCCAGATGCCGTTATACTGGAGACGTTATGTGACATTTTTTCGATTTCTTAATTTTATTAATGATAATATTGTCATATATATGTAAACTTCTTCGTTATGAAATAAAAAACGAAGACAATTTGTGCTAAAAATGATTTCTTGTTAGAATTTGTGTTATTAAAAGAAGTAAATGTTTATAAATTTTGAACGTTGTTGTGTCCTGAATTGGGAAAGTAATATAATTGTACAAGCGCAAATTATCTTCGGGATAATTTAGTTGTGCGGGATAGATGATTTATTATGACTTCGAGTTAAATGATATTTGGTACTTGAGGAAAGTGATATCATTAAAGTGATCATATTATGTATACAACCCTGCTACTAACTCTTTGTTCTACCATTCTTTATTCCTTTATTCGTTCCTTTTTTTTTTCACTTTATTAATAAAAGGATATTTTATATAATTTACATTTCTACTCTACACCAGTGCACAAAATTTTGGTATGACATATCCTGATTTTTTTCTGATGATGTTTCTACCAAACAGAATTTTGGGATAAGCAACCGGAGATATCAATAAACATATCATTAATGATATTCCAATGATAAGTAACAGAATTCCAATTGCTAAAAAAACTTTCCGGATTTTTTCTTAATACATTATAATATAAAAATGAAGTAATATAATATTAAAAATTATTGTAATGAATGTGGAATATTCTCATAACAAGAAAATGATATAATTATTAGATATTACCAAAATCAGCACAACAACGTTCTCTGATCGAAATAGAACACAAGTATTATTATGATGTTACTTTTATTCTTATATCATTATTAATGTATCTTACGAATAACGATATTGAGATTGAATTTATTGATAATTGTAGCGGCTCTCAATTGCCACGATAGATCATAATACTTTAAAACCTCGATCAATATTTAAGCAGCTTTTGTTGATTCTACAGTATGTGGTTTATTAAATGACATTGAAAATTCTATTCTTATTACGTTTCTATCAATTCCTATATATTATATTATACAATTTTCAAAGGTAATAATGTAATACGTCGTTGAAAGGAATTATTTATTTTTAATTTTCTAATGTTATTTTCTAGTTGTTTTTTAGTATAAAATAATGCATTAGTATAATATCGATACTAAAATTCTGAAAAAGCGCGATCAATAATTCTAATTACTTCATTATTACAAAGTTTTACATAAAAAAAAAAAAAAGAAGGTTTGACAAAAAAGTTTGTCGATTGAAAATGAGAAACTCACTGGTCATTTTCCATTATTTAAAATATTTTTATATATCTTATTTATCTTAATTATAAATGCGTTCGATTCATTAGAATATTTTCATCAATTAAAACTTAATTAATGACAAATTTTTGACATATTTCGACCTATTGATTAAGGTGATTGAGAACACTCTTAATTAACTCGGGTGCTTTACCTTTTATATATGTAAACTTACAATTTGTTTATAACTAGTATAACAGGTGGCGCTTACGCGCCACCCTATTTTATTCATTACATTTGTAGTGAGATATAGTATAAATTGAAATTATATAATTTCACTATAAAAAATCATGTTTTCTATTATGCATTAATGTAAAAATAAGTACCACTATCCTGGTGATACATGTTATATAGTTAAGATTAAGCCAGTTTGCATTGGAGTTATCATGAATTCTATAATATTATACTGTAAAGGACATTGTTAAAGATCTTGCTATTCGGTCAACACACAGTGCATGATTAAGGTTTCATTAAAGTTATTGTAATTTCTACTATAAAAACTCTGTTATAGAACTTAATTATTCTGGTGAAATATAGTATTGATAAGGGTCGTGTTAATTTTTACTGTGAGCTTATAAAAATTCTTTACTTGCTATTCTGGTGATACATGACATGTGGTAAATGTTAAGTTAATTGCATTGGAAATAATGCAATTTTATATGTAATAAGGCATCGTAAAAAATTCTGTTACAGAGCTTACTATTCTAGTGATATAGTATGTGGTTAAGATTGAGTAAGTTTGCATTAATATTATCATGTTTTCTATTATAAGTTACTATAAAAAGTTTTATTATTGAATCTGCTATTTGGTAGCACAATATGTAACTAAAGTTGAGTTAGTGCATTAAAATTATTTTTAATTAACTCTGTTGCAAATCTTGCTATTTTGGTAATGCAATATAGTTGAGTTGGTTTGATTCAAATTATTATGATTTTTATTAATAATAATTACTGTAAAAACTTTTACTTGCTATTCCAACAACACATAGTATGTTGGTAAGGTTGAATTAGTTACCATTGTAAATTACTGTACAAAATTTTATTACAGGAACCACTATTCTGGTGACACACAGTTTTATAGTTATATTGAATTAGTACACATTGTAAAATTACTAAAAAATACAGAATTTACTTGTATTTCAATGATACAATATGCATTTAAAGTTGGGTTGGTTTTATTTGAATTATTATAATTTATATCAAGAGTTATTGTAAAAAATTCTGTCATATAGCATGTGAATAAGGTTGAGTTAGTTTACACTATAAGGTACTATAAAAAAATTTGGTTATAGAACTTGCTATTTGGCAATAGTATATGGTTAAGGTTGAATTAGCTTGTATTGTAAAATTACTGTAAAAAATTATGTTGCAGAACTTACTTGAAACATATCTCATTGACACAATATGTTTAGCAGTTAGGGTTAAGCTAGTTTGTATTAAGAGTAACTATAAGAAATTTTATTACAAAACTTACTATTTAGTGATGTATAATAGTAGTTAAAAGTTAGTTAATTTGCATTGGAATTAATATAATTTTATTATAATTCTTTTTTAATTGCTATAAAAATTCTGTTTCAAAATTACTTAATATACAGTACAGTATATAGTTAAAATTTAATTAACTTGCATTAAAGTTATATATGATATAAGCCACTGTAAAAAGTGTATAGTAATCAAAGTTAGGCAAAGTATCTTGATTTTTATCAACTTGCTATTCTGATAAGCATTGTAATTTATAATAAAACTTATATTACAGTTCTTACTTACTATATTTACATGAAATAACACACACATGCACATTATATTGAGGAGATGCACATTATTTCAAGTACGCGCATGGATGTTATTTCGGGGTAAAGATCTAATTTCTGCAAAATTGTAAATTATATATAAGTTATGCATAACAAACTGGTATTTTTTAATTTTACATAAAGCCTTTCTAATCTAAGTCAGATTTTTTGGCTAAAAAATTCTTGTTACTACTTGGTTATCTGAATTCATCATTTCAACAGATTATTAATTCACTATGTGGAGTGTTCGTTATTTCAGGATGCACATGGGCATTATTTTGAAACCAACTATGCTATTTTAAAGTCCAGGTGCATTATTTTGCATAAATACAGTACTATATATTCTGGTAATATATAGTATATAGTTAAAGTTAATTAGCTTGCATTATAAGTTACTTTAAAAATTTTGTTATAGAACTTACTAACTATTCTGATAATACACAGTATGTGAATAAGGTTGAAGTAGTTTGAATTGTATGTTACTAAAAATTTTATTACAGAGCTTATATGCTATTTCAGTAAATTACAGTATGGGATTTGCTTATAAGAAATTCTATTATGGGTTAATATTAAAATTTAGTTATAGAACTTACTATTTCAGAAACATAGTATATAGTTAGGGTTGATTTAGTACATATTAGGCTATACAATTTTAACTAATTGTTTCTTATAACCTGGCTGGGTCATATTTTGGAAATTTTTTGAAAAAATTTTTTTAAAAATTTTATAAAATTTTATGGACTGGTCAGATCATTTTTAAAATTTTATTTTATAAAAACAAAAAAATAATTTTGTATAGCCTTATGAGTTATTGTAAAAAATTTTATTATAGAACTTACTTACAACTCTTATAGCACAGTATGGAAATAATTTGTAATGTGAGTTATTGTAAAAAAAAAACTTACTCACTATCCTATCACTCACAAAACGTGATTAAGATTGAGTTATTATATTTTCTATTATAAGCAACTGTAAAATTTTTTATAGAACATAGTTATAGCTAAGATTATATTAGAATTATCATAATTTTTATTATAAGTTACTATAAAAATTATATTACTGAACTTAGTTGCTATTCCAATGTCACAAATAATTTTTTAATTTTATATTAAAATTATTATTTTGTAAGTTACTACAAAATGTTCTAATATTGAACTATTTACTATTACAGTAGTATTACAGTATATAATTAAGACTACGTTAGTTAGAATTTGAATTATCATGATTTTTAATGAGTTACTATAAAAAATTCTGGTGCAGCCTTATTTGCTATTTTAGTGAAATACAATATAAGGTCAATATTAAGTTATAGTTTGTATATGATTTTATTGTGAATCATCATAAAAATCCTGCTACAAAACTTACTTGTCATCCTAGTAACATACAGTTGTGACTTAATTTCTATCATAAGTTACTGTAAAAAATTCTGTTATAGAACTTACTTGTTATTTAATAATATACAGTATGTAGTTAAAGTTGAAATAGTTAGTATTGGGATTATCATGTTTTTTATTGTGTGTTAACTTTAAAATATTCTGCTACAAAAATTACTTACTATTTAAATAATATACAGCATGTGGTTAAGATTGAGTTAGCATTAGGGTTATTATAATTTCTATTGAAGGTTCCATAAAAAATACTTAGTACTATTTTAGTAAAGTTAGATTGCATTGGGAATTATTATGCATTCTATTGTAATTACTATAAAAAATTGTTGTAGAACTTACTATTATGGTGGTATTGGATAAAAAGTTAAAGGTAATAAGATAAAAGAGAAGATCTATATAGGATGAAGTATCCTGAAAGAATTCAATTTAATGATGTAAGAGCACCAGTAGAAAGCCAAAAACAGAGGTAAAGCAACTTTAGAAGGCATGGGTATAATAGCCACAGTAAATTGTTAAGGCAGAGTTAGTTTGTATTGGAATTATCATAATTTTTAACATGAATTACCATAAAAAATTTTTTATAGAATTTGCTACTTCACAATACACAAATTTGGTTTAGTTTGCATTAGAATTATTATAATTTCTATTATGATTTACTGTAAAAAATTGTTACTGAACTTACTCACTATTCAAGACTATTCTAGTGACACATAGTATGTAATTAAGGTTTAGTTAGCTACATCAAATGTTCTGTTATAGAGCTTACTTGCTATTCCATTAATACAATATGTGGTTGAGTTAGCTTGCATTAGAATTATTAAGCTTTTTTTTTACTCTCTATTCCAGTGACACACAATAAGTAGTTAATGCTGAAATGATTTGTATTAGAATTATCAAGATTTCTAGCATGAATTATTGTAAATTCTGTTATAGAACTTGTTAATCCAATAATGTAAAGTATGTAGTTGAGTTAGCTTGCATTAAAATTATCATGATTTCTATTGTTACAGAACTTACTCACTATTTTGATAACACACTGTATGTGGTTAAGGTTGTATTAGTTGCATTGGAATCATCATGATTTACTTCATGAGCATAGATCTTACTCACTATTTTAGTGACATATGGTATATGGTTAAGTTATTTCTTTCATTAGTCACTATAAAAATATTGTTACAGAATTTACTCTCTTTTCTGGTAACACACAATATGTTAAGGTTGGCAAAAGAATTATCATTACTTTTATTATAAGTTACTGTAAAAAAATTCTGCTACAGACTTCTGGTGACACATAGTATGAGGTTAGTTAGTTTGTATCAATATTATTATGAATTTTACTATAAAAAAATTGGTACAGAGCTTATTCACTATTCTGATGATTTACACAGTATGTGGTTAACATCTAGATGGTTCGTATTGGAATTATTGTGATTTTTATCATGAGTTTCTGTAAAAGAGTCTGCCACTACAGAACTTGCTATTCTGATGACATGTAGTTTGCATCAGAGACTATCATGATTTCTATCATGATGTATGGTGCTATAAAACTCTGTTACATAACTTACTCGCTATTTTGGCAGTGCGCAGTATCAGCTATGGTTGTATTAATTTTTATTGTGAGTACTGTAAAAAATTCTGTTACAGATTTTACTTACTATCTTCGAAACACTGTTATGATTAGTTAAATTTGTGTTGAAGATGATCAATGCTAGAAATGAAGATTATACGTAGTTAAATGCAAGAAGAATGTGGCAGTGCTGAATTTGCGGGTTGGCGAATGACAAAATAATCTGGGTGGTTGTTGAATAAAGAAATGATCCATGAAGGAATCGATAGAAAACGACAAATAAAGAAAGGATCAATGGGTTGATGAGTCGACGGAGAGCCAAAGGATACACTCCTTGTTGGGATTTAGTTATTGTGGCATTTTTAATTATTTTTTAGTTTTTCACATATTCTAGCTATTCTCTAAAGAAAATTCTCAAGAACGTGAGGCTGTACACGACAATAAGCGATATACGGGATCACCTTCTTATCCGTTTAATTATTGCTTCTATCGACGATCTTTCAAGTTTTTGACGATCCTTATTAATGTTGATCGAACCGATAAAAAAAAAAGGATGATCGTTCCTTTCGAACTAATCACATGAACAAATAGATACTAAATACGATAGATGACGCTCTGATCTACAGGATGGCAACGAATGACGAATGACGAAAAGATCAACCGGTTGGTACCAAAAGATGAAAAGATCTACGGGTTGATGAGTCGAAGTGAAAAATTGTAGTATTAGATTAGATTAGATAGTTACTTCTCACAAAAAATGTTTTAATGCCTTTATTTGTCAATGTACTATTCTAGTATTCCGCAAGCCTCCTAAAACAGATTTGTCATTGCAATTATAAAAAAAAAATTAATGTAAATTAAAACAATAATTTTTTGGTTACTGTATTAACAAGGCCCTTTTATTGGCTCATGATACCTACTTACGAATATGTGTTTTTCAAAAATGACTCGCATATCAAAATAGTGTACAAATATAACAGTTCATTTTATGACAAAATGAAATATTCCGAAAATATTCCTTATTTCGAAATAAAGCACATGGGTTGGGTATTGTACAATTATTAATGCACATTAGATTTTTATTATCCTATATTTAATTCATTAAAATTATAACATTTTTACATCAAATACAATTTACAGAATTGAATTTACTTAATTAATAGGAATTAAAAAATATATGGCTTTTTACACATATATAAATATTAATCTTAAGAAATTGTTTATTAGGAGGTTTAGAATGAATGTTTCAACGTCGGATTTCAGATAAAATAAGGGGCATATTTGTTTCAAAAAGTGACGTATATACTTATTTACATAATCGCTTACTTGAGAACTTTGCAAAAGGTGGGACTGTTTCGTGGTGATTAAAGCTATACACAACAACTATCTCAAAATTATCTACACAAAACTCTACACTATCCAATCTATGCCCTAATAATGGAAGGCTTCATTTGGGGTACCCTTCATTTGAGACGTGGAAAGATTTTATCCGAGTATAGTTAAGGTTTTGGATTAAGTCACAAATCTTTAAACTAACGTCACGAGATTATACTTTATATGAATTCTACTTACCCTATCGGGGATGGGGAAGCTGAACTACATCTTTTCGAAGTTGAAATCTGATATGAGTTGTCTTTATTGTGAGAGAAATGCTCCTCTTTTATATAATAAAACTTTACGTGTAATTGAATGCTATGAATTTTACTATTATTACAGTATTGGCACGAAATAGTGGGCGTAGACGTTATTTAGAAAATCATGCCGTCTAAAAATAGCCTGCAGGATTTCAAAATAACGTTGTAGCAATAATTAGATATAGTAAGCAAGTTTTTGAAAAATTTTACTTTGTCACAAAATAATGTCCATACGCATACTTTAAATAACGCGCATATGCTCAAAATAGCGCGGGTGGCTGTTATTTTGCGACGGTATGGTATTATTCTAGTTATTCTAGCTATTCTTTATATTCTCGTTATTCCCTAATTCACATCATTTTTCGAATACCCAACATTCCTAGAATTACAAGAATTTCGGGAATAGTACCAAGCCGATAATTGCAGTATGACTGGGGGGTAATCATTTCTTTTACAACGTTATTAAAAGTAAAAAAAGAAGCTAATTTTATCACCGGTTACGCCTACACAATTTTTCTGATTCAGAATTTTAAAATAGAAAGAAAATAAGATCTTTTAAGCTTTCACTTAAATTTCCCTATTATTTTAGTTTTAACAAATGAATTAGAAAATATCACAACATGCATAGTTTTAAAAATACATAATTTATTAAATATGCGGATTACAACAAATATGTGCTGAAATAACTAGCAGGTGGGCGTAATCAACAACAATTTTCCTATTTCATTGTACCGGTTTTAAAATTTTCTGTGATATTCATCTTATTTAATGTTACAAAGTGATTTGTAAAAAAATAAAATAAAAAGTAAAAATGACCAAAATGTGAAATAAAAAAAAGTCGTGCTATTATTAGATATCGTTGTATGAACAAAGATTTTAACTAGTTACATTAAACAATAATATTGACAATAACCAATAATATATACAAAATATAATTATTTAAATTGAACCGCTTGTTATTAATTCCTTCTTTAATCTGTAATAAAAATTTTAGCCTAAAAATTGGTTTTTTTTTGCTAAAATTATAAAATAATGGTAATCATATTTTGATTGAAATATTTTCTCATTTTATATGGGTCCGTATTATTTCATAGACACCATATTTCACCGTAAATTATTCACTGACAGGTTCATTTCATTTCACTGACAAGTTTTTTTTATAAAGCACACTAACTTTAACCCTAATTCTACCCTGACCTTAACGACAATGACCATAATTACTTGTCGGTGAAATGAGCTTCGGTGAAAAAAATGTCGATAAAATGAACTTGTCAGTGAATAATTTGTCGGTGAGTTGATTATAAACTTTTACATTCGTTATTTTATTCGTTTTGTAGCCCGTTTCCGTTATCATTTATTGGCACACTTTTTCATATTGTCCTAAATTCTCATAATTTCATAATTGGGCAGAAAAAACATAAAAGATTCAAATGAAATCGGGAATTTTTACATTGATCATCTACGAGTTTTAGTAATATGCACATAAAGTATCTTAATAAAGTATTTGTAATATAATGATTCAAAGAAATTATCAAAGGAGTCAAACTTTTTTAAGCGCAACATTGCAGGCGCTTATGATATTTGAGTACTAAAAAAACAAAATATTTAACAGTGATTTTTGTAAGTGGAAACGAAATTGACAATTTGTTACTAAGGTTTTGATATCAAAAAAAAATTTACATTTTAGATTCATAGACAGTGCTTAACAAATTTGAAAGGCAATGGAATTGTAACAAGGCGACAAAATGAAACACAGGTTTTATTAATTTTAAGCGAAGCTTGGAAAGTTTATTGATTAAGCTAAGTATAATAGTTTACATTTTGTCTCTCTTATATACTATTACTAATCTATTCTCTACCCTACGCTATGGTGACTACATTTCTTATGCGCTATGGTAATAATATAATTACTAACGCCATGACTAATTACTACGATCTCGGGGTCGGAACGACTTTGGATCCCGAGTTACTTTCGGTCACGGGTTTGTGTTACGGCCTTGACTCGCGGGTACCGCATCACGGGTACCGGTGTCACGGGTTGAGGCTTAGCTTGTGACAGGAATAATGATACAATCTTAGATTTCTCTACATGTGTGAGTTATTACAAAATGCAAATAACTGTCGAAACAGTCATTGGAAAACCATCATATTGTTCAGCACTTATTTATTCAATTTATAAAGCATCCAACAGATGCATAATATAACCTTGCTTCTTTTTTGATGATTGTACCAAAATTTTTAAGCAATATTGTTATGATTCTTGAATTTAGAACTATGAAACAAAATAGCATATGTTTGAATGGAACAATGGACTGTATAATTCAAGAACGAAGAGAATAGATAGCGAATGGACCAACAAGTTTTAATTTACTGAACCTATGATTAATTTCTAATTCTTATAATTATTCTGAATGTATTTAAGGTGAACAACTCATGGTAATGAAAAAAATTAGAAGAAATTACGTCTGGTTTTATTGAAACGGTATTTATCAAGTATCTTTTAGTTAATTAAAATTAATTATATGAAATATAACTAATTGATAATAATAATTAATAATAACCAGTTCAACACTTAGTTTGCTTATTTATAATGTTGCCCAAACTTCACAATTTTTGAAAAAATTTGCCTACAAATTTAGTTGTATGAAAATCTTGATAAATGTCATTATATAACAGTATTGATCAAAGAAACATTATGCATACAAACCCTGTACTATTTAATTTACGGGTTCTTGAAGGTGAAGAATATACAAATGCAGTAAATATAATTGGTCATCTTGGAACATGGTTTAGGGTTGATAATCACGTAATAATAGTGAATAATCCTATTAAATGGGATGAACCAAAAAGGTTTAATCCAGATCGATTTCTTAGTGATGAATCATGAGAGATTTAAATAAGTAAAAATGAATATGTAACATCCGCTGGAAGTTTAAGGATATGTTCTGGAAGAAATTGCATTAATAGAGTTAAATAGGAAGTATTGAGTTAATAAATAAGAAGGAACCAATTAAATATATTTTATAGAGGCACTAATAAAGTTATGACCTAATTGTCAGAATACTGTATTTCAAAAATAACAATGTAGTTATTATAAGTCTGTATAATGCGATGAGAATAATCCCACACTTAAAGACTTAAAAGTATATGCTAGTTAATGCATAACTTAAATGTCAACTATGCACTTGAATATAAAAACGTGTTTAAATTTTTATAATCAAAAACTTTGCACAACAATCTAAATAATTAATGATCCATAATTTTTGCCTAACTTATTTTACTATTTTTACACCCGTGGACTAACTATATTGCTTTTATGCAGAGATTCGCAGTTGAAATTATCCTTGAAATTATAGAAATAGAAATTTACATCTGCCATTTTTACGATAGATATATATTGATTAATATGGCTATGCTATGCATTTTGTCACAAGCACTTATGCAACTTTAAGCCTATTCAAACAAGGTTCATTGTTATATATTGAGGAAATTTTTATGATATACAGTTGAACCTCCTCAATCTGGTATGCATGGTGGACAAGTTTTGTATCAGTATTGAGAGGTTATCGGATTTGAAATCATTATTAAACTATTAGATTCATACAGCAGAAACGGACTTGGTAGATTGAGAAGCCTGTCAACGAAGTGACAGGGCGATCATTATTGCGAGATCAGATGACTTTATTAGATCATATGATCAATTGTTGAATTAGCCTTTTATGGATTTACCAGTAACGAAGTGCATACCAGGAACGGAGTGATGCATATCACGTAGTGATGGTTTTAGGATGGGCCAGAATGATGTATGTGCGCAAAATCTTGGATCTGATTGGCGCGCGTGATACTGACGTTAACTATCCGTCACTTGTTGCTTAATTCTCGCCTGTCTATCGTCGCATGGACCGTCTTGATGCTTAATTTTCGCATGTCTATCATCGCATGGACCATCTTGAATGCTTCTGTCGATCACCTAATTTCTTGTCCTGTGATCTGTTAATGTAACTAGTACTACGGTATAATGACCATTAAAAAAAAATGCGATTATCCA